>JAUMHP010000040.1:319425-337307 GCA_032361065.1 Enteromius trimaculatus | reverse complement strand
TCGACCGGTAGCAGGAAGTTGAAAGGCAGGCTGAGGAATCTGGTCTTCGTGGAGGTAGCAAGGTGAGGATGTGTCTTCGGTCGTGCGATCCCGAAGAATGCACAAAAGCGAGATGCGGGGAAATGAAAGCTGGAAGAATTTAAAGCGAAGGGGAGAGATTTGATTGGGCGTGAATAAACAAGGGATGATTAGGGAAATGGGCTGCCAGCCGTGTGTGATTACTCGTTCAGCGATCCTCTCGAAACAAAGTTTTTTGCAAAACTTTAACTTAAGTTTTGTTTTAAAGATTAGCCGGTCTTTGAAATGACATGAGGGGGGAGTAAATAATGGAGGAATGTTTATTTTGGGGTGAACTGCCCTTTTAAGATGGTTAATTTTTACATTGTTGTGCCAGTAGAAAATACCAGATGTAGATTCTCACATCCCTTCTGAGAATAATCTAGTGCGATTTTTGTATGAACAAGGAGCCCTACAGCAACTGCTATGACACAGAGATCTGATCTAACTATAATCGAATCCATCTGAGATTACATGGAGACAGAAGCATATGAGACACTATAAATCCATAGAAAGGCTGTGTCAACTTCCTTAAGATGCCTGAAGTTTCATAGTTAAATTTTTTAATACTCGACAACTTCAGGTTGCACAAAATAGCGCATCAGTCCAATTAAAATGTTAGTGTTTAAATAAACTTAAATCACTTAAAAGACTTTTTTTTACATGACTATGCCTAGTTTTGAGAATCTCAAAATAAAAGTTGTTGCATGTGCTATTGTGCTGATCCATCCTTTTCCAATTTTAACAGCAATTGAGGTGCCTCTTCACTCTCACCCTCTCTATTATACTCTCAAAGCTGTTCTCAAATCAGTTTGATGAGATCTGGGAGAAGCTGCTGCCACACATGAGACTGAAATATCCTACGTCAGGCTTTTGTGTCTAGCACACATTGCAAATCTGTGGAGTTCACACACCAGGGAACACATTGTGTCTATGATGCACTGTACCTGTCATATCAAACATGATGTTACAAATAAACCCAGCAACTTCGTTCATTTACCTCTCTTTATTGCTTTTTCATCCCTTTCTTGCTCTCTGTCACTCCATTGCGTGCATGTCTATCTGTGTCAGGAAAAGAGAGAGTGGTGGAGTTTGCAGGCAGCCCGTGGCAATTTCGTGAAACGCTGATCAAAGGAGACGGTCCAATCCTAAACATCCTCTGCATCTCACATGTCCTCCCTGCTTCAACCACACACACACACATATTACATTATGAGGTAGGAGAAGCAAGTGTAATTGGTATTAAGGGGCGGTGGATATCTTTTTGGAGATGACTCATGTGTACAGCTAAGAACAAAAAATGAATGAACAAAGCGACAGATAATTTTTTTGTTCGTCTGGTTCCTTTGTTACTCGTTATTTGAAGTGAATGCACATACAGCTCTGGGAAAATTAAGAGACCACTCCAGATTTTTCTTAAATCAGCATATCTACATGTGTGGAAGCAATTCTATTCCAGTGTCTGTCGAATTCCAACTCGTTCTGCTTAATGAAGTACTGATTAGGTGATTACCTAAACCAAATCTTAATAAGAACAAGGTCAAGCTGCAGACATTGGGGACCACGAAGACCAGCAGAGGGCAAAAATGACTCTCTGATGGCCAGGATGTCCGGCAAGGCGGCAACTCATTCAAAGGTCACACACCAACCATAGAATTACATCAAGTTGACCTACGAAAAGAATGGCAAATGGCAGCTGGGGTAAAGTGTATGGCGAGGACAGTTTGAAAGAGGCTTGCAAAGTTAGAAAAAAACCCTTCATATGTCAGAAGCAAAGAAGAGCCAGGCTGAGGTTTCCAAGACTATAAGGATTGAAGACTGGAGTAAGGTCATCTTCTCAGATGAGTCCAGGTTTAGATGGAGACCTGTACAGGCTTACAAGCCACCCATTTTGAAATTTGGTGGAGAATCAGTGATGATCTGGAAGAGTTTTTTTTTTACTTTGCTCTGACAATGTTCTCCAACTCTGAGGATTGTTTTTTCCAGCAGGACAATGCTCCGTTCTGCACAGCCAGGTCAGTCAAGTTGTGAAGAGAAGACAACCAGTTTAAGATCCTGTCATGGTCAACGTAATCTACAGGTCTGAACCCCATTGAAAACCAGGGAATGTGATGAAGAGGAAGATAGATGGTCACAAGCTGTTAGCTGTTACAATCTCTAGCTGGAGCTCCCTTGGTGTCTACACAGGCCACTCCATCCAGAGCATTTTCCAGAACTCCATTGCCCATTATGCCTCATTCCATGCCACACCTGCACCTCATTCACACACACACAGACACACCTGCACAACCTTACCAGACCCATTTACCGATTGCTCACACGCATAAAAGCCAGACTCAAACTTCCATTCACCGTGGAGAATTGATTTGCCCCGGCTGTCATTTTCGAGCGTTTCTTTCCTGTGTTTGTTTTGCCTGTTATTACCGTGGACAGTATTTCTGATTCCTGATTGTTTGCTGCCTGCCCCAAAATCTGCCTGTGTACATCGACTTTTTTCCATTTCCAGCATCTGACCTTGCATGTACGACTTCTCTAATAAAAAGCTGCAAATGGATCAGCACACCTCAGTTTCCTCCGTTACACTGTCAAGCAAAGCTGCTTGAATTTTTATGCCAGGAGAAAGGCATAAATTCACCCAACAGTAATGTAAAAGCATGCCATTGAAAATCAGGGTTATTCCACCACATATTGATTTCTGAACTCTTCCAGAAAAAAACATTAGTATTGTGCTGTTTTAAAATGAACATTAACTTGTTTTATTGTTTTATTTGCATTATTTAAGACACTTCATACATTTTGTTATTTTTGTTACTAGCTTTCATTTTTTGAATTTTGGGATAATGTTGTCAGTAGTTTTTAGAATAAAACAAAAATGTTCATTTTATTCCAGCACATCTATAAATAGTTAATTCATAGAAACTAATAATTTTATAATGGTCTCTTAATTTATTTCCACAGCTGTATATGCATTGGGCTCAAAACATATCTGGGCAATTAAGCAATAGTTGCAATATATGCATGTATTTTATTGTAATATTTAATTAAATATTTATTTATTTTTATTTTATTTGTATTCATTGTTAGACAAGAATTGACAATAATAATTTATCTTATACTAGGGTATAGGGAAAATCTTTGATTTTTTAAAAACACAGTTTTGTAAATGAATTTGTTACGATCATAAAATTACTAAGAAGTCTTAGTTGTACTTGTACCTCCAGTGCCAGAACAAAACATGTTCATACTTAAATCAGTATTTTTCTGAAATGTTCTTTAACTTTACTGTTATTTTTAAAAATGTAATCTAAAGGCTCTCTTTTTTCCATTTAATTGAATGACTATGATGTAAAAAGTATATAGTAAGATATGAACGTACTGACCATATCTGTCATTTAAAAACTGTAAAAATTATTTTTCTTTTTACGAATTAGATGATTAGATCTTGAAATGTAAAAACATGCTTATCTTATAAGATATGTATTCCAGTCATTGCATGCATGAATTGCTTGGAATTTGAATAAATTAATAGATAGGATTAAATGTCATTGACCCAAGTGCAAAAAAGGATAATCTCATGAATAATTGGTTTTCAGATGCCACTTGGTCTACAGAAATTCATATATTGTGTCTAAATACATGGTAGGACCACTATATAGACAAACATCTCTCTATCTACAGTATCTATCTATCTATCTATATATATATACACACACACATACATACATACATGCATATTTATATGTGTGCGGGAGTAAAGGAATGTTCAGTCTAGTAAACAGCTGAACCAACATGCAATGAGTTTATTTTAACTTCTCGCTAAGTGTGTGAGGAAGAGATTTGGCAAGGCCTGTCACATAGATCATGTCAGTTTGACTGAATGGTGAGTGATTGTTGCTTTGAACTTTCTCTACATCCAAGACCTGCCAAAACTCTCAATTATTATTAATATTACTCTCTCTCTCGCTCTCCCTCCTTCCCTCTGTCATTGATGGAAACGTTAAATAAGCCTGACACTCACTGAGTTGCATGAAGTAGTTTTGCGCACTATGAAGCTAAAGAGCTTGTTTTGAACTCCCACTGAGAATTCACCCACACTCCAACTCTGACCAAAGCAAAACTCATTCAAAAGTCTTTACCCTTCTCTGTACATTTATAATTTAGCAGTTTTTATATCTTTTTTGTATTTTGTTGGATAGTCATGATGAAGGGAAGTTTTTACTAGTTATCTGAATGTGAACATACATGTATTGTTTTCATCATTTTAGTAGGATTTTAATAATAAATATTTTAATAATAATGTTAAGTTAATTGTGCATTTTTATGTTACAATTCTTGATGTATACGTAACGAAGGGGAGCAGAGGCGTGCGGATCCAAATGCAGACTATGTATTATTAACACAGAGTCGAAACAAGCAGGGTCCATACACAGCAAACAGGAACATCAAAGACAGAGACACAAGAATAATCCAAATCGGTAGCGAGGGGTCGGGCGATTGGCGAACAGTATCCAAGGGGTAAAGGCTTACAGAAAGGAACACGAAAGGCTTACAGAGGGGGAAACACAAGGTAAATCTACAATGATCAGCAACTAGTGAGACACAAACGAGTCCTTAAATACAAGTGAATACAAGACAAAGGGGGCGGAGGAACTAATGGGAAACTATGGTGACAAACAAGGTGGGAGGAGACAAATGTTCATAATAAGAGTTCTAAATAGTAAACGGCAAGACCGGTAAACATAATCCGGGCTTGAGTGCCCTCTGGCTGAACACGATGGCACTTCCAGCTGGCATTGTTACAGTATATTTATCAATTCTGAGTTTATATCTAGCTTTTCTGAATAATAAAGTCTTAACTATTCAACTCTAAATTGGAAGGTGTTGACTTTTGAACCTTCTCTCACAGAATTACATGTTTTTATTTACAAATTTTAGCTTTTATCTTATATTTATAAATAAACTCACAATTCTGAGAAAGCAAAGTCAGAACTGTAAAATGCAAACTTGTAATTGTAAGAAAAATGTGCACAATTGTTTGTCTTGCAATTTGTACTATTTTTTGCAATGTTTAAATTTCCCCTCACAATTGCAAGATTTCTCGTAATTTCAGGGAAAAGTCTGATTTGTGAGATTAAAAAAAATTCACTGTTACCAGGTAATTATTACCATGCATTATTTGCTATCCAGTGGCTTCTATACAGACCTCTATGGAAGCCAGTTTCTGCCACTGAATTAAAAATTGAAAAAGGTTATCGCACATTTTTACTCATAATTGAAACAAAAGTTAGAACCGCATCTTATATACTCACAGTTGCGATTTATATAGTCCAAATTGTGACCTTATAACTCAGAAATTCTGTCTTTATACCTCGCAAGTGTGTGATATGAAGTCACAGTTCTAACATTTTTTTTTTTCTATATACAGTAACTCACAACTGAGAAAAAGTCAAAATTGTTGCCATTACCTTTTTTATTCTGTGGCGGAAATGGACTGGTTTTGTTGTATTTATTTATGTAAATTATGTATTTGTTTGTTTATTTAATTTTGCAAATGAAGGCCTTTCAGGATTTAAAAAAAATTAATGTTTTGTCAGTTTTAGCTAACTTGTGGGGACAAATTTGTCCCGAAAGTAAGTATGTACACCCACACACACATCAATGTATTTAATTTCCGGATAAAGTAAACACATTCTCTACCCTTAGGGTTTGTGGAAGAGATTTTTTTCATGTACTTTGCAAGCGAATATGTTTTTAGAATGCAATTCAAAGCACCCATTCGCTCGTTTGGTTTAGAGGGGGCGACTTTCACACACATACGCATGCACCTCTGTTGTCTCTGATCTTCTGATGTGGAGGAACAGGAAAGGAAGTGCTGTGCGTTATCTGAGACGACGCTATCGAGTTTAACACATGAACACTGCCGTCACATCTCCTCGCTCCCTGTCTCTATTTACACTTCAGCCTCATCAGTGACACAATGAGCGACAGCGAGACAGAGAGACGAGAGAACAAGAACAGAGGGAGAAAAGAGCGAGAGATTTACCTGAGAAGCTTTATCTGAGATGATTTGAATTGGGACATCATTCTTTATTTATTCTGTTGTGAAGAAGGCAGAGAGTACAGTTTACATGAGGACACCAATCAGTTTAAACATTGAAATTTAAATGACAGCATGAGGAAGACAAGAACACACACACAAAATTCATTCTAATAATTATTTAGCATGCTTTCCAGAAGAAATATAGCTTTTTAATTGCAAGCGTAATTATATGAAATAATAAAACCTGTTTAATTACAGTATGTATGAAATGTAATATGTTTAGAAATGCATGTAATTATAATTGATACATTAAATGTTTTCATTTAATTTAATAAAATATTGTATTCAAAATAAATGCAAAATATGCTTAAAAATGTTATCCAGTGTCATTTGTCAAGTAATTTTAACTTCTTTCTTTCTTGTTTCTTTGGGGTTTTTTTTTTTACTAAATGTTGGGATATTTTTACACATTAACCGCATCTAAAAATTTAACTAGTAACATGGGCCTGTACATTTTTATGATGCTGAAAATGCATTGAACATGTGAAAAATGTATTTTTAAAAACATTTTATAAATTGCAGAATTTTCATGATTTAAGTTAATTAAACAGGTTTTTTTAATGATTAAAACAGATCACAGAGAAAAAAAAAAAACGGAATACAGAAAATAATATTGTCGTATAGAATATGTGCTTTATAAGTTCTAATGAACAGTCAATATTTTAATAATAGGCATGCTAAGCAACTAGAGTAGTTAATAATGAGAAAGTGTTATGTTTAATTATATTTAAATAATGACATAATAACATGCATGCACTCGTGTATACATTAATGTCAGTTCACATGCACACAATTTCCACATTATTCAAAAACAGAGCTAATGCTATTTTCTATCCCCTGTTCCTCTGTTTTCACATTTTTAGTCAGACATTATTTAGTATGTTTATTAAGCCTTGTGGGAACTGCTGGCTGATCCACACAATGAATGTGATTTTCAGGTCACACACAACCACGCCTGATTAGCTGGCACAGGTGACCTTGACGTGATGTCTCTATACTGAGGTGTTTAGATGAGACACACATCAGCTGCCAGGACTGTGTGTATGTGTGTGTGCGACAGGCATCCCTCCTTCTTAGCAGTGCAATTTATCACTCACCTGGTGACCAGACACTCTGTCTGGACAGAGGCATCGGTGACATTGGGCATGCACATGCATGCCATCTTTCACAGTTTCTGATTTTTGAATAATGAGTTAGTACTGGATTAGTCTATTTTTCTAGTCATGTACAGAAGTATGTTGATCTATGTTCAGGTGCAACCTCCTGCTTATTTAATTTTCTTTATAAGTTATTTATTTATTTATTTATTTTAATGTACAGTACATAGCTCAAATAAAATAAAATGCTGGGTAAAATATGAAGAAACACAGCGATTGGGTTGTTTTGAACGACCAGGGTTACTGCCCAGAAGGCATTTAACCCAAATGTTGGTTAAAACAATCCAATCTCTGGGTTTGTCTTTGTTTTACCAAATGCTGAGTTGCATTTAACTTAGAATTTTAAATGCTGACAAATCTACCCTCCATTTAAATGTGTAAAACGAATGACTCTAATGAGACTATTGGTACTCAGAGGAATTTTTCTTGGTAACACTCAATCAGTGAGGTTCATTAGTTAACGTTGGTTTACAACATTAGTAAACATGATACTGAACAATAATTTTACAGCATTTATTATTAATGCTAATTTCAGCATTTACTAATGCATTATTAAAATCACAAGTTGTGTTTTTAACGTTAGTTAATGCACTGTGAGCTAACATTAACTACTTAATGTGTTTCATTAACTAGCTTTAGCAAAGATTAATAAATACCAAATAGGTAGCCTATAAAAGTGTACCTTTTGAAAAGGTACTGCCCCTGACAGCATTTGTACCTTTAGCTTGTATTCACATAATCTGTAGGGGAAAACTGTAATTTAACCTAAAATTTAAAAACGAGTAGCATTACTGAATAAATGTTGTATTTTGTGTGGCTATATAGAAAACAAACAGAATTGTCTTGCTCTGTAGATATGCATATTCCTTTTGGTTATAATTTCAAAGAAATAAGATAAAAATATTGATTTGTTCAGCCATCAATACTGTTTATCTATCTCTCCCTATTCTCTCTCTCTCGCTCTCTCTTTCGTTGCTTTATGAACCCCGGTCTGTAACAGTCTCTCTCTCCTCAGTGAGTGAGTGAGGGGTAATTACTGTTAGATAAATGCCTGTGACCTGTTTTAATTAGATGCCCAGGGGAGTTCTGGATCTGCACCGAGTCCAGACAGTCACTGCAGCTAAAATGACCAGACAAATAGGACACATGTACCACTGAACTCCTCGACAGGGACCTTTAACACCACAGAGTTAAAATAGACAATTTCTTTACAGGATGAGCACACATTCACAGCAGTAAAAATGCAGCAACTAGTTGCATTTTAACATGCCTGTTATTAACATATAAACTGTTTCTTAGGACCTACAAAGCACATATTCTGCATGACATTATTATACATTCCTAACCCAATACTTAAATTTAACAGCTACCTCATTAATAAACAGCAAATCAGCTAAATAAAGTTTATTGAGGTAAATGTTGTAGTTAATTGTTTGTTAAAAGTGAAAATTGGCCTTAAAATAGTTTGACCAATTGACAATTAGTACTAATTTTTTTGTTTATAGGGTTAGGGGGGTTAGGGTTAGGGTAGGGTAGGTTAGGGTTAGGTTAGGGTTGGGGGTCAGGGTTAAATAAGCTGTAATCTTTTCTTTTTTTATATATATTCACACTACTATTCTGTAGGGGTCCATAAATTTGTTTGTTTGTTTTTAAGAAATTAATACTGTTATACTGTTTATAGCACAGCTAGTTTCAAAACTGATCATAAAAAATTTGATCATTAATGAAACGTAATTACTGAAATACCAATACAATTGAAATATCAACCATATTACTTATTTCACTGTATTTTAGTATTAAAAAGTCCCAAACTTGAACAGTAGTATTGAATCCATTACACTTTTAAAAATAAAGGTTATTTACGATCCCATAGAAATTTTTTTTTTGACTAAATGGTTCCATAAAAAATAGTTCACCCAAAAATGAAAATTATCCCATATTTTACTCACCCCAGAGACATGCTAGGTGTAAATGACTTTCTTTTTTTTTTCTTACAATTTTTTTTTCTTGGTGATTTTGGCAGATAGTGGGCATTATTTTGAACCTCTGTAAATTTGATATATCCACAAATACTATGTCGTAAAACTAACCTATATGCTTTTGGGGGTATAGTTGCATGTGCGTCCCCGAGGGAGGTGCATAAGTGCGCGTCTTGGCTGACATCATATGTCGAGTCAGAGGTCAGCCAAGATGCACTCTCATGCACACAGCCGTTTGCCGGAAGTCAGGTAAACTAGAAATATTTTTGTAACAAAAACCCATTGATCTGCTTAAGAGGACATGTGATAACCTCCCAAAGGAACATAGGTTAGTTTTACAATGCAGTACTTGTGGATATATCCAATTTACGGAGCTTCAAAGTAATAGCCACTATCCACCAGCATTACCAAGCTTGGAAGAGTTACATCCACACCAGGCTCCACCCTCACTTCCACCCAGTGATCACAATCACCGGAGTTCCAACCAGCCACACCTGCCATCCTCAACTGTCCTCAATCAACAGCAGCACATTTAAGCCACACACACCAGCACATTCACTGTCCAAGCTTGTTTGATGAAAGTGGACTCTTGCTAAGCCTTACAAGATCATACTTACCTGTCTACTCAGTCTGGTAAGTGGTGTGTGGTTGTGGTCATCTGTCTTGTCTTCCCTGAGTTCGTCATATCTGCCAAGACTCTTTAAGTTTTAAAGACTTCCTATGTTTGAACATTCGTCAGTTTCCTTACCTTGATCTGCATTTCTGTTTGAAGTATCATCCTGTAAATAAACTGTTCTAAACTATTCTAACCTCAGTGTCAGTCCGCTTCATAACAGAAACTTGGACCAAGACCGAATGCAGGATGAGTTCCATCGATCCATTCCAGGAGCTTGTGGATATCTTACGACAAACTATCCTCACCATGCCTTAGTTCTTATGCTGCTTTTGCTCAACATTTCCTGGAAGTGCGCCAACAATTCCATCAGAATTACCTGTCTGTCCATGAATATTCAATCAGGTTTTGAAGCCTGGTGGCCACCAGTGGCTGGAATGAGAAAACACTGGTTACATGATTTCGACAAGGTCTCAAACCAAATCTTTGCTTGATGCTGGATCCTTATGATGATTCACTTTGATTAGAACGCTTCATGTTTATCAGCCCGGCTAACTACTTATACTCAATTGCCATCTAGCTCTGCATCTTTAAAAGACCCGTCTGCCAGAGTTTACTAGCCCTCCAGACCCGCAAGCAGAGCCCTTGCAACTGGACACGCGCGTCTCACTCCGCAAGAGCACCAACGCCGGTTGACAATGGGACTTTATTTGTATTGTGGTCAGTCTACTCACCTCCTGAAGAACTGTCCTCTACGTCTACCTAGGCTGTTGGTGAGTTCCATTTTACCTATGAGTGAAAATATGCATTCTTGCACTTCCCCTGTCACACTTACTGCTCAGGGTGTTTCAGTTTCAGTTGCTGCTCTGATCGATTCTGGATCCGCTGGAAATTTCATTGCCGGGCATCTAGCACAATGTTTGAGGTTGAGGACATCACCCACGGAGTGGAAATATCATGTACAGTCTATTACTGGGAGACCGCTGTCAGATCGTGAAGCACAACGTCATGCAGGGCCCGTGCCTCTACGTGTGGGTCAATGCCACTAGGAGGAAATCTGGCTTCTGGTTCTGGAGGGCTCTACAATTGATTTGGTTTTAGGGCATCTGTGGCTGGTGAGGCATGAACCCATCCTCTCCTGAGGCTCAGGAGAAATCATCAAGTGGGGTTCGCAATGCTGGCCCGATTGCTTCCCCAAGTTACCTCTTCGATGTGCTCCTCCACATCAAGTATGTACCACTTCTATTCTCAGTTAAATCCGTGTCCTTCACCAGAAAGTTAAACGGCTGAGTAAACAGCATCCTGTAAATAAATTGTTATATTCTTACCTCCGTGTCAGTCCGCTTCATAACAGGAAAAGCCAGGATAAAATATCTATATATGTATTATATATATATTACAGTATAACCATTTGTCTCAAATCTGTTTGAACTCAGGAAATGTAAACAGAAAAAGAAAATATAATTAGAATTTCACAAGCATGATCCAAACCACATTTGTAAGTGGTATGACGTCAAATTTAATTATTTTATTTATTTATTTTTCAGAATTCTCAAAAAATTGAAAGGTAAACGTGCGATGTTGAACAGCACCAAAAAGTATGCAACAGCCACCTGATACATCTGAATACAAACCACCCTTTAAAAATACTTTAGATGGAATACAAGAGCTTGTCATGCGTGATGTTTCCCATGTACAAACAATTAAAATAGAAAATGTTTAATTGAAAAAAAAAAAAAAAAATACATGTGGCTATTTACTGAAAAACAAGACAAATGCTAATTAGGATGTTTTATTTATTTCTGCACAGAAAACAAGCAATGAGCTGGTCACTCACTAGCAGTGCTCTCAAATCTTTGCAAGTAATGGGCGTTTGGTGCTACTAGTGCTGCAATGTTTTCTATGATTTGGACCCTACTAATTAATAACACAAACATATTGCATCATTAGCATGATACTGGGGAAATATACTGTTGCATTAATGGTGTAGCATTCTTGCTGTCATTAACATTATCTGTATACAGGCTGTCATGGCTAACTGCTGTGTTTTGGCAGATTTAGCATCAGTTTTATGATCACCTGAATAAATGTCAGTATGTTGGCCCAGCTATAAATAATCATACTATTAAGGGCAAATGAAAGATTTCAATGGGTCTGAATTGCGTTTTATAGTAAAGCTGTGCTGTTGAGTGAGCTTTATGGAGCAAAATTTAGATGCGGACATTTACAGCAGGGAAGAAACGAGAGAAACAGAAAAAGTCATGCTGATACGGTAAACTTCCTGGTCTTGAGAGTATAATGCAGTATAATGTTCCTGTTGTTTTATTTAGGAGCTTCACTAATGGGTTTTAATGATTAGCAGTCAAGAGTAATGCTTTCATAGTCTCATTAACATGTCAGTTAGCCTAGCAATAGCTAACTGCTGTCCTGAGGCTGGTCACTTCAGGAATCAAATTCTCAGTTCCTATCATGAATAGGAATCATTTCGACTCACACAGACACACATTTCACAGAGGGACCAAAATCTAACCTTCCTAAGCAGTGTTTTCCTCTCATATATTAAAATATCTAAACAATAAACTTGCATACTATAAGTATTTTAAATGATTAATTAAAAATACTGCAGTAAAAACCTGTTAAATTGTTAATGGTAAATTCCTGTTAAATTTACAGGGAAACACAGTAAACTGACATTCCCTGCATTGCATTTTAAATTTGAATTTGATGTTTTTTCTTTGAAATATATGTTTCTTATTATTATTTTTTTTTTTTTTCAGTTACAGTATGTTTATTAGGGTTGTATGTTATATGTAATATTGTTAAATTAATGTTTATTGCACATTTCAGTTAAACAATAATGTTTAGTGTTTGTGTGAATGACACTGAGCAGCTTTTATACATGTTACTATTTAAAAGCTACTTGTGATAGGCCTTGGCTCATCTTGTGACTTGCACATCATCACTTGTATTTGGTAGTTATCAGTGTATTTCAAAAGTACAACATAGATTTCACTACTTTAATGGTTGGTATATAAACATTATATCAGTTTTTACAGTTTATTATTAGAAATGTATTTAACACAGATAAAACCATAAAACAAAATATATTGTTACTGGTTTTATTCTGGCAACAACAGCTGCCGTTTTTTACCGTAAATTTACGGATTTTTGTTTTTACAGTGTGCAGCTTAGAACATCTCTAGCGCTTTATATAATATTATTAGGGTCAGTGACAAAATCAGCGAGTCCATGATAAAGGAAAATGAAATATTCAAAAGCTATATATTTTAAAGCATCCAACAAGTTCAACTTTTTGTATCAATGTTGGTTTTATACTGTATGTGGTTATGCACATTGTGATATGCACATTTTAATCAAATTATCTGAAAAGCTAAGACTTATTGACCTTTGACCTCCCTGTGATATTTTCCAGTTTAATTTTATGTTTTATGTCCAAAGTACATAAATATTATACTTTTTTTCAGAATATTTGAATAAAACTAATAATAATGCTTTGTAAAAGATTTTGCCAGACTACTTTTACTTTTTTATTTTTAATTAATATAAAAAAATTTTTTCTTGAAATTCTGGAAGTGAAAATGGTCTCAAACAATCTCAAAAATCATCAGGAAAAATTTTCACGATTAACTTGCATGGACATTACTAACATATTGACTATTAGAACCTTATTAGTACCAATAAAGTAAATTGTATTGCCTTTTTTTGCATGAGCGTTTAGATCCCTTAATCCCAAACCACACCAAATACATGTTTTAGCTAAATTAAACAACTGGGAGTTTACTGAGGCAAACTTCATAGTTAATAGTAAGAATCGAACTTTAAAATAAAGTATGACAAATATATATATTGTTTTTATATTTATTCTTTTTGGAAGCACACAATGATTTGCCGAAGTGTGCTCTCCACTGAGAAAATCGATTAAAACAGACTGTCACTGGTGCCAGCCGCATTTAAAAAGTCTAAAGGTTAAAGTGACAATTAGGTTGTGGATGTTTCATCACCACTCCCCTTAACATCAGAGAATTGGATCTGATGCACACACGCTCACCCTACTTCTGTCAGATACCACCGTCCCGTCATACACCAAGCCCATGTACAAGCACCCAGCCTCCACACAGCAGGTTACATACTATAACCCACCCCAGTGCATATTGAAACTTGGCAACCCTTGCATTCAGCGAAGCCCATTACAGTCATTAGTTTGCTGTTTGTCTCCGTGCATTACACACAACAGTGACGTGCCATTTATTGAATGGCTTTTGCTGCTGGGTGAAAAAAGAGCACCAGGGAAAGAAAGCCATTACAAACAAGCGCGTGATTTATGAAATCAATCTCCCGCACAGTCAGTGCCCCTCATTGTGTATGCGTGCTGTGAGACAGACACAAACTACACACCTTATGCAAAAGAAAAATAGCCTTCAAGTTAAACATCGAGCGCTAGAGAAGGAAAAAACCTGCGCGTAATCAGCTCCTAAAATTAAACATCAAAAATACCCAAATTATTGTGTGTGGCAAAGCGATTTGTCTGCAATTAGGTGACTTGCACATCAGTCAGAGCGCAGAGAAGGGGAACAGAACGTTAATGGAATGGCAGAGGCCATTAAGACGTTTTAAAATACAGCCCCGACCCGACGTTTAAAAAAACATGCGGAATTAATAAGCAGGTCGGCGTTAACAAGAGCCGCTGTAATTTGTCCCCTGCGACTTCATTTGCTAGTGAGCCATATTGAGGGTTTTTAAAGAGGTCGTTGTTTTTGTTTATTGTCTCTACGGAGGCATTTATTGAGGCGAGGGGGAAATAGAGAGAGAGCGGGAAGAGAAAGACAATGAAACGCCGAGAGAGAGGGGTGATCAAAGTGCCAAATTGAAAGACGCAGAGTGATTGAAGGTGGATAAAGGGATGCATGAGAAAAAGCCGCTTCTCGAATTGGCCCGGAGAGGTGCGATGGCAGCATGTGACGTGACATTTATAAACAGAGCAGTAATGAGTAACCATCACGCTCTCTTTTAGGAGGTGATAGCATTTCGTATGTACAGTGTGTGTGTGTGTGTGAGGAAGCCTGGCCCTTTGCTTTGGCCTACAGGTCTTATTGGCGCTGTAATTTAGTGTGACGGACCTCAGCTCGGGTGATAAAGTGTGACACACAAAGTGTGTGTGCTACGGATTGCCGACGCTGCATAATTGCGCAGCAGTGTGGATAATGAATTAGGCAGTGCTGTGAATGATATGTGCTGTATATTATAGAGATGGACTCAAATGTCTCTATCTATCTGCAAAGTCTCAACTCTCTGGCAAACTGCCTTTCTCACCTTTTTCAACCTCTCTCTTGTTTTTCCTCTCTCTGTTAGGTTTTTGTTTCCTCAGAAAACCCTAGAAAAGTTAGTTTAAAATGTCAGTATAAAAAGTCCCTTGGGTTCCATTAATTTATTGTCATGAACGAATACCACTGCCATTACTCTTGTATTTATAGGCATAGCTCTCCTCACACACATCACAGGTTTGCTGGACTTATTATCACATCCCTGAACTTTTGAAAGTTAATTTGACATGCCCTTTAATGTCTTCTGGTAGACTGCTGTACCTCTCCATCCTTTCTGCATGTTACCGTGTCGCATTTGTTGCCAGGTCTCTACTCCTCTTCATTTCCTGCAGTGTTGTTTCGAGTGTCTTCCATGTAGTTCCAGAAGAGAGTGGGCGACACTCAAGAAGATGACAGGAAGTTGAAGGAATGCTCCAAAGCCAGGTTTGATATAAGACAGTTACAGTATATAGACAGTTTAAATTGAGATGTAACTTATTCTTAATACTGACACTTTAAACTATTCATATAGGAATCTGTATTACAGTTTCCATAAACATACACTCTTTAAAACATAAATGTTTTGTACTGGATATTGTTCTTTAAAGAACATTAGAAAGAACTGTTAACTGAACAAATTTTATTACTAAAAGAAACCTTCGGAAGCTTTATTTTTAGGTATTTCTTTTTATAGTTGTAGGTACAACGTTTCTCCTAGTGATGCAAGCATTGCTACTGTAGGAAAGAATGATTTAGTCTGCAACAGTATTATATGAAAGAACATCTTTTTTTTCTTGTAATATGTGGATATTTATAAAAGAAACGGCCTGCAGGATGCTCAGGCTGAAGCCAAGATCCATCTGTATTTTTACATTTTGCTCAATATGATGTGCTGATAAAATTTTCATGTATTTTGAGTCAATTTTATAAGCTCTGAGGATATTTTTAAAATTGCCAGATAGCTACATTTCAGCATCAAGTACAGCAGGCTGGAATCAAATTCAGGCATGCTTTTTTTTTCTCTTCTTTTTTTTCTGCTGTGAGGAGAGAGTAGTGCAAAACTGCAAAATCAGCTCCAAGTCAAACCAAGTAAAGAGTAAACTGAGCTTACTGGTTTATTGAAAGTGAGTCTCAGACCTTTCACTGGCTCAGTGTGAGATTCAACCATAGTTTAATTCGAGGTCCACCATCTGCTTTTTTTTGGCATTTTCAAAAATGTTGACAATATCACTTATTACAACAGATATTGTGCAAAACAGACCAATCTTTCTGGGAAATATCCCATGCAGAATACCCACATATTACCTTTGTGTGTGTGTGTTTAACCATATTAGTGATTTTTATTATCATCCACTATCCTTCCCCTTTTTTGGATCGGATGACAAAGCTTTTGGCAAATCTATGTAAAAATTTGAATTTGCTAACTGTCAACCTCTTGGCAATTGACTTAGCATAAAATTAGCTCTTTAGTGTTATCCTGTTAGACATATTTTTTTACAATCAACAGTTAATAATCAAGTTAATTATTGTTGTTTGTCCATCCATCTATTTTCTTATTTTTTCTCTATTTTCTCTTATTTATTCTCTAGCATTTTTTTTTTTTTTTTTTTACATTTCTTTTGGTTTACTGAAAATGATCTTAATTGAAATTGTAGGGTGCTGGACAACTGTTCTTGACACACATTTTGTCTCCTTCCGGCAATCCTTACAGCAAGATGTTTGACCTAAACCTACATTGCATTGTAAAAAAATAAATTTAAATAAAATTTATGGCAAGAAACTGGCATCTGTGGTTGCCCAAAAAAATATTGTAGCAACATTTTAGGTTTTACGGATTCAACTTAAATTGACATTTAAAAACTGTGTTTAATTAACTGATGCAATGTTAATATACCAACACTCTCAGAAATAAAGGTACAAAAGCTGTCACTATGGCAGTACCTTTTCTAAAGGGACTTGTTTATACCTAAAGGGTCAATTTTGGTACCTTTTAAGGTACATATTAGCACTCCAAGTGTACATATTTGAACCTAATAGGTACAAAAGTGTACCCTTTGAAAAGGTGCCGCCTCAGTGACAGCTTTTGTACCTTTATTTCTGAGAGTGTATAATATGACATATTTAAAAATTAAATCTATTTATCACTTTATAATACACTGATAATTTGTAAGGCACTGACATCTTTAATATGTTGACTAACTTTTGTAATATACTGATAAACACTAAAATCAGGTGGTAATGTGAAAATCACATGATGAACCAAAGCTCATCACAAACAGCTTTTCCACAAGTTGTAAAGGAAAATACAGAACATATACATAAACATATACAGAAGGTGTCATTCACACAAACACTAACCAGCATCTTGCACGTGGAAATTAAATGATGCAATACATATATATTAATATTATATATACATATATATTATATATTAATTTATCAACATTAGATGTAACATACGACCAGTGGCGGTTTTACACTAAATTGCTCCCCGGGCGAGACTCCCTCCTGGCGCCCCCCAAACACCAAAAATTAGAATAGAAAATAGAAATTTTAATGGATTTAATTGTTATGAGGTAATTGTATTGGTTTTAATGGTACATTAAGTATAAAAATGTCTGCTGGTACATGATGGATTCTTTTGGTGGGTGGGAT
>JAUMHP010000040.1:301333-319325 GCA_032361065.1 Enteromius trimaculatus | reverse complement strand
AGCGTATGCCAATGAAATTCATTGGCGTGTTTGTACACGCAGAGTTGTTTTGGCATCTCGAAGCGAGATTCCTATTCCTGCCACATGACTGCCGCAAATTCAATTAGTCGCTACTTGTACTGCCATAGAAATTAAAGATTCAAAGTCCGAGGACTTGGACAGCTCCAAGTATGATGTTTATGACATTACGAACATTTTGCGAATGCAGACTTTACTGCGAACCATGAGGAGAAGCGCTGGAGTAAAACTTCTTCATCTAAATTCAATATTCTGTTTCAGTTGGAAATATGTTAATATACTCAGTAACAACTTCCAGTTCATGCACACTTGCAGATATTGCTTGACGTTTTGCACCTTTAAAACAACCCCTTTAAAATATTATTCAAAAACTTGTTTGAAAAAAGTTCAGAACTTTGTCAACTACACATTTGTAGCTCAAATCTTAAAATATATGAGTTGCATTTATATTATATTAATGAGAATAGTAGCCAAAAATGTTTACAACTTAATAGCTGACTGGTTTTATTCAAGAGAAAAAATTTTTTTTAATATTGCTCAATCAAACTGAATTTATTAAGTTATACCTAAGCTTGCAGACCAGTTGCTTGTATGTAAAGTTGTTTATGAATACTTACAACTTATATTTTATGCAATTTGTAACGAGACTTTACAAAACATGCAACATATAATGCAATACAAAGTTCAAAAGTTGTGTTAGAAAAATTTTCCTAGAGAGGCACGAGTTTAAATTTTAATAGGAAGCATATTAAATATGCTAATGTTTGAGGAGGGAGTTTGGGAGTTCATAATTTGCTATAATTTTCTTTTCTTCATGTGGGGGATGGTTTTGATAAGTTAAAGTGTTGGTCCTGGGTTTAAATCTGAACGGTTGACTTAAGTGCAGCACAATGGATCCATAGACAACTGAGGAGCCTCAATTAGAATAACAAATACAAGCTGGGCTTCCCCTGTCACACACACACAATACACACTCGTCACACACACAATTACCCTCTCACACACCACACACACACGGTATTCTCTCTGTCTCTCTCACTTACGATTTTCACACACATATTCCCCTCTGTCTTTCCCCCACAAACATACACCTTCTCTCTCTTTTTCACTTTCTTCAGACTCTATAGGGCAGAAAACAATAGGTAGTAAATAATCAAATTAAACGCATGTTTTAGCAGAGAACTGCTGGAAGCTTTCAGCCCCATTAGCTCCAGAAAGGAAGGAGGGAGAAGGGAGAAAAGGGAGGAATGGACAGGGAGGGAAACAGGGATGGAGAGGAGTGGTGGGAGAGCAAGAGGAAGGAGAGCTGAACGCTTGCCAGACCATCACATTTGGCCCAAATGAGGCATACACTAATGCTGCCTCTTCAGAGTATCTAAGAACTGTGTGTGCGTGTGCGTGTGTTAGAGAGAGAGAGATTCTTTGGCTCCTGTCTGTATCAACTCATCAGACTTGCAGGCCACCCAACAGAAGCTCTCATCCTGCTTTATTTAGCTGTTTAACATTGAGCGTGTGTATGTGTTTGCATGCCCATAGTGAGTGCTGGTTTGTTCTAATCAAATCACACAGGGTTTTGAATTGTGGAGTGCACTCATGTTTGTTGCATTGCATTGTAAACATCTCTCTAATGACCTCTTAAGTTGCTTATCGGTATAATAGTTTTTGTTTCCCTACATATTATCAGTTTTTACAATCTCTAATCGTCAACTAAAATCGTCAACCTCACTTCATCCTGTGCAAAATCATATCAATCTCTTTATCCCAGTTGTGGTTAATTCTGCAGAACAGTTGAGTCCACGCTGCTGTTAGCATTTCCGCAGTAGTCAGCACTGTCTCGATTCATTTTGATTTAAACCCTCAAACCGTGCTGAAAATCCTACTCATGGAGTGATTTCAAAGGGCATTGGAATTAAATGTTAAGAGAAATATGATGTTAGGTTTTAAGTGTTTAGAACTGGAGGGGAAAAAAGCAAAAAGAAAATTGCATGTGTCTGTTTAACAAATACATTCTTGTATTTTTAAATTCTCATCTGTCCCGTAGTCTGCCTTGCTGTGGCTATTTTTAATCTTGGAATTGTATTAATGTTCTGAGCCTGGAATAATACGAATTTAAAGCAAGCATGCTCGTTGAGGAAAATATAACGGTCCAATTATACACCACCAAACTGCCCAGCAGGGGCAATGTTTTTGTCTAAGAAATATTATGGATCATCCCTCCTTTTTAGTTAAAAAAATAAAATAAAAAATCAGCATTGCAGGATTTGATTTTGTTTTTATTGTATTATGTCAATCAGTCAACATCATTGAGAAATTACAGATGTTTGAAAATGCAGGCTACAACAGACAATATAGCTTAAATTAATAAAAAATAAAATAATGAAATAAAATAAATAAAGTCACAACCATCACAAAAACCCATCATAGTGATGCACATGAAACATAAACAACAGCATAAATGCATTCAACAAGCATAAACAAATGTAATGTTCACGCATCATCAAAAACAATTCAATATATATATTTTACGATTTAAGTAATTGCTAAAATATAGGTTACACACCCTTACTATTTAGCTACTTAATATATCAGTAAAGATATGGCATTTTAAATAAATAAGACATTATGAATAAATACAAGACATTTGAAAAATACTTGTGTCTTTTAAAAGTATTTTACAGTATCATTTTGGTATTAGTTAACAGGATTTAGCTCTTTACTTGTTACTTTTTGTCTGACACAATTATTTATTTATTTTACATTTGTAACGCTAATTTAAATAAAACATGAATTAGTAGCCTATACAAAGACTTAATGTGCTACGAAATTATTTTGCTGCTTGCTCATTATAATTTTACAATACTACTATGTTGTTATAATTATCATTATTAAACTAATTTGTAACTAACTAAACTACTGTAATAAATAAAAAAGTAGGCTATTAGTATTTTGTCACACTCCATATTATACAATACAGCTTACATTACATTACATGATAACATAAAGTGCCAATCACTCAGCATCTGTCCCTCTCTCTCTTTCTCTCTCGCTTTCTGTTTGGAGGTGAGCTAAAGCGCAGAGAGCGGCAGCAGCGGCACTATTCAGTCACTGGTGACAGTGGAGAGGAGCCGTACATGTGACACTGTATGTCTCAGCGCTCCTCTCGGGATATTCTCTTCAGTTCGTCTGTTGAGCGCTCCTCCTGTCTCCAGTCCTGTCTCTCCTCCTGTCTCCAGTCCTGTCTCCCCCCGCGCTCCTTTAATCCGTGTCGCAGTGAGAGAAAGGGAGAAAGGGGAAGAGGGCGCGGAGAGAATAGCGAACCGGTCCCCGCATCATTCCAGATGGCTGCCTCTGAATCAGCGGATGAGATTGGGCTCTCGGGTTCAGAGCTGTAAGGAGCTGGTGTTCCGGAGAGAGGCGGCTTTGGTCTGACAGCTTCACGCTCAGCAGTGCCTCGGGTTCGGCTTAAGGTAATATATCGTCGACTGGAGATGGCGAAAGTGAGGTTTATTTTGAGTTACGTTCAGTGTTGTAACTTTGTGCTGAATGGGGTGCTGTTCGTCTTTGTGTGAGAGATGTAGAGATGCGCTGTGTTGGAATGTCACGTTACCGGTATCCGACCGGAGATGCTGTGCGTTTAATTTTACTCGCGCTGTCTTTAACCGCTTTGTCGCTCTTTTACTCAATTATAGTGTCTCTAAATCAGTTCTTTAAGCGCGATTGATAACGGTGTAGTTTTTGAAAAAGCAGCCGTTAATGCGCAGGCACATGTGTGTGTTTGCCGTCGTTGTATAGTCTATCAGTGTCATGGACTAATTTAAAGTATTTGAAAACATTTTCTAAATTATTATTTCGGATAACAGAACATCTGAACATTTTAACAGCTACTTTTAGAAACCTTGTTTTAGACTTTTTTTGTTTGTTTGTTTTAGACATCACCTCAGGTTATTTTTTGCATAAATTGTTAATATTATAGACATATTATAGCTTGTTTAGGTTTTTTATCAAAATGTGTTTATGTATTTAGTCTGTTGAACATGCGAGGACCGAGTGAGTAATACATTAATACTATATTATTAGTATTAATGCAAGTTAAAGCAGGCGAAATATCTTCTGCGATGTTTCCCAGTTCAAAGAATGCGCCGCCTCGCGGGGAAACACGCACACGCGCGCGCATGGTTGGTTGCACTATGTTAGTTAGGACATCTCACAGACGCCGTTTTTTACTGGTGCTATTTATTAAACCTAAGCCTTACACAAACTTGTTGATGTTCGTTTAAAATCTAAACATGACTTGGTTGATTTTAATGATCCTTCTAAATTGTGAGGACCACTTAAAATATTTAAATGTATTTTCAAAAGCATTAGCAAGTGATAGCCAAATCTACACACAGCAATATAGGCTGCAGACTGCACTAATCTCACTGATTATTCTGTTATTAAAAACACGGTTGAACAGTAAAATAATAGGCTAATCCACACATCCACAAGTCACTTGTGATTTTATAGTGTGTCATGTAAATGTAAATTACCAGTGCCACAATCTCTAATAACCCACTCTCTAAGTAAAGCCTATTTTCTCAGTTATAACATGTAGAAATGTTCTTTTGGTAATCGCAGTTTTTCCCCGCTATGAAATTCATCCTGCACCTCGATCTCACATTCCCACCTTCTTGAATTCCCCTATGATGTTCTCGCGCAATGCTGTAATCTGTTATTTCAATCTTGTGTAATTCATGTCCCTTTAATTACGTGCTCCGATATCACACAGACCGTGACATGCACATAGTCGCACTCACTCATAAACAGAGAGTGAACAAGTGCACTTGTTGGATGTGCTAGATTTAATGTGCAAATGCATGTACTAGTCAGTGCACTTAATGGGAGTTTATATTTATTTTCTTGCAAATCCTCCTCATTGTATTTGCCCCTACCTGCTTTAGGGTGTTTACAAAGGGAAAATGAAAGTGTATGCTTTAGCTTCCACCTCTTTTTTATGCGGAAGCAACTTTAAAGATAACATGCAGTCGTGCAGATTACCTGATGCGCATAAAGTATATGTGTGACACAGTTGATTCCCATTAGACAAATGATGAATTTCTTCCTTAAAGCCACCCTGTGGCTCCTATTGGCTCATCCTCCAACTTCCTATTTATATACGGCCAATCACACACTCCTCCCGGGAAGTGTTGGCCACAGCTGGTGAAGTGTTGATTGAAAACAACCTGAAGGCTGACGGCTGTATTGCCCCTCAAGAGCATCCATACACACCCTTGATGAACACTTGTGTGACAGAAAAACACACGCATATCAGAGATGGTTAAAGTTATACTAAAATATGAATTTGCTTGTCTTTTGTTATCTGTATTCTCTGCAGGTTTGTTGGGGGTCAGGAGAAATCTCAGGACATGGAGGGTTGCTAGTTGGATGAGGATTCATTTCAGGAGCAGCTGAGAGTGTTGTCACAAAACTCTTTTGGTTGCCTGTCTTGGAAGCGAATTTGCCAGTTTTGTGAGATGGTCACATGACTGCAGCATGATCACCAAAAAAGCCAATTTGCAGCTTTAGCCCGCCTCAGCGAACAATCAGAGACTCCCACCCACACGCACTCCCACACATGTGCGCCGTTTGCCATGAATCTGGCCACCAAGCTGCGGAGGAATCTGAGGAGGCTGGTCATCCTCCTCGCCACCTTCTGTATGGTCAGTGTTTTAGTCTCTGCCTACTACCTTTACACAGGCTCCACCCAAGAACTGGACCTCGCGGACCGTGCTGTAGGTCCAGACTGTGCCGACCTCCGGGCGCTCCCTTTCCGACAGTTAGAGCCTCGGACGCCTAAACCGATCGATCCGTCACGTAAGGATCCGGTGGTGTTGGTATTTGTAGAGAGTCAGTATTCTCAGCTGGGACAGGACATCATCGCCATTCTAGAATCCAACCAATTTCGTTACCATGCAGAAATAGCGCCAGGCAAGGGTGACATCCCGCCTCTAACGCACAAAGGCCGTGGACGCTATGCACTGGTCATCTACGAGAACCTTCTCAAGTATGTCGGGATGGACGCATGGAACCGTGACCTTCTGGATAAATACTGCGCTGAATACAGCGTTGGAGTCATCGCGTTTCATAGAGCAAGTGAGAACTCCCAGCCTGCGCTGCAGCTTCGGGGGTTCCCTCTGACTTTGCGAACAAATGTTGCACTTCGAGACTGCTGCGTAAACCCCCGCTCACCTCTGCTTTACATAACGCGGGCGGAAGTGGATCGTGGCCACTTGCCAGGAGAGGACTGGACTGTGTTTCAGTTCAACCATTCCACGTATGAACCAGTCCTACTGGCTAAAACTCGGCCCAGTGAGAGTGGAGCGGCCCAGATCATACCCGGTCCCCAGGGTCTCCATGCCACCGTGGTGCAGGACTTGGGCCTGTACGATGGGGTGCAGCGTGTGCTGTTTGGACATGGGCTGAGCTACTGGTTGCACAGACTTATACTGGTGGATGCCATCGCTTATCTCACAGGCAGGAAGCTGTCACGATCTCTGGAACGTTACATCTTGGTTGATATAGATGATATTTTCGTGGGGAAGAAAGGGACAAGAATGAATGTGAATGACGTAAAGGTAAGAATATAAATAAATGTAAATACATTTTCAATCACACTTTATTTTAAGGTTGTGTTTTCACTATTAACTATTAATTACAATTACTGCTTATTAATAGTTAATAAGGTTGTTGTTAAGTTTAGGCATTGGGTATAAGAATGTAGAATATAATCATGCAGAATGTGCTTTATACACTTAGTACTAAGAAAAAGCCAATATGCATGCGAATAAGTGAGAATTGGTCTCTATACTAAAGAGTTGCCAAATTTTTTTAATAAATACATTTATAATTAGTGCATTAAAATGGTGTCATGATAGGATGCATCAACAGAGACATTCAGTATACACACACAAAATTATTTCCAATCTGTCCCAACTAATCATCAAAGACAAAACAAAAACTAGTACCCAAGCTCTAATTAGCTGTGTGGGATTTTGGAAGAAGCATTTGGTTAATATTTAGTCTGAGTTCCCCTTCGCAGGTGTTCACGTCTGATTTACTGAATGTGAATGTTTTTGTGGACAAGAAGGGGATGTTGTGTGTGTGTTTGTGTGTGTGTGTGTGTGTGTGTGCGTCACTGAATTGGAGTGGGTGTTTGAGTTGGCCTCAGTCAGTATAAAGAGGCT
The DNA here is from genome assembly GCA_032361065.1 of Enteromius trimaculatus. Taxonomy (NCBI): domain Eukaryota; kingdom Metazoa; phylum Chordata; class Actinopteri; order Cypriniformes; family Cyprinidae; genus Enteromius; species Enteromius trimaculatus. Next base: position 312,084 of record JAUMHP010000040.1, on the reverse strand, counting down.
ATTTAGAGGGACAAGAGCAGTAAAATGGTGTTCATTCTCTCTTTCACACACTCATTCATAATCTCGTTCCCACGTTTGGCCCCTCTCTGAGGCTGTTCAACAGATTGAAGGGCCGCTCACACTCCATTGTGAGATGACTTCATGACTTCCAGAGCTTTCAGTTTGAAGTGCATGCGCATGAGTGTATATAAATTAATGCTGGCATTATGCAACAATTAGAAATTGATACACTATTATGAGGGAGTCAAGTAAAGTACATTGCTGAAACGTACATTTGATCTAAAGAAGAAAAATTCTGCCATAATGTTCTGATTTTGTTTTAAATCTGTATGATGTTACTAATTCTTTTTTTTTCTTTGTTTTCGTGGAACGTGCTGTTTTTTCTTTTTAAAGAATTGTCCCACAGCCCTTTCTAAAGTTTGTAGTGAACTCTTAAAAGACAAAAAAATAGCCATGAAAGTAGTCCATACACCTTCTAAAAGTCTTTTCTAGCTAGACTTTTTATGAGAAGCAGACTAAAATGAAATTAAATGAATGAAAATTTAATGAATGTCCAGTTGGGGAAATTCAGTACAATGGCAGAACATTGTGACTCACTTTAACACTTAACAGAGCTTTTAAAGAGTGTCACCAAAAAAAGGTTCCAGGTCTGAAAATGGCCAAGCTCAGAGCCCTTAACACACACTAAATCTAAGGTTAATGGATTCCATCTTTCATCATGTTAAGGATCTCACGTGTCAGGTTTGAAACAAATTTTCCTTTTTGGGTGAAACTTTGTTACCGCACTTAAGCAGTTTTACAATATTTAAATGGGCATGTTGGTAAGTACTAATTAAGTATATGCATATTTCTGTGGCATACACATACATATTTAATAAGAGCGATTATAAATGAGGTACCTAACATTCGTCACATTTTAAAATATTGAACCCACTGAACATATAATGGCTCATTCGTTATACATTCTCCTTAAGGGTGATTTCCTTGTGAACTGTCCCTCCGATTTCAAACAAAAAGACTCTATAAACAGCGGGATACCATTATACCTAGCATGGGTACACATTTAATTTCCGAATCTAATGTTCTCAGAGAAAGGTTAGTGGCTAAGCACGTGACACCTCCCCAGATGTTGCTAGCAAGAATGTGCCCTGTCAAATTCTTCCCGATTGGTCTGAGCTAATTTAGACCTGGCAAATGAGCCAGCGGTAAGATGGAGGTTCTGGAGGGGGTGCTCAGGGAGAGAGTTAGATCTAGTCGCTCTGGAGCACGACTGGAAATGTCAGCGGAAAATTCCCAGAGGATTCTGGGGGAAAAACAAGGCGTGTAGTGATGGGGGAGAGAAGTGGGAAGGCTTTGATCCACCAGCCATTGTTTTTAGCCACTGTTACTGCTGGTTATAGAACAGCCTCTGACTGTTTATGGTGGACTGTTCCAGAATCCAGAACAGGTGCATGTGTTTGTGCGTGTGAGAGGAAAGGCTGATACTAAGCCAGTGGAATGAAATGGCAGATAACAGCTAATCAATGGAAACCCATGGTTCTTAACTGGTGGGTCACGAACCAAAAATGGGTCATGAGTCTGTTCTGATAGGGAAAGGATGGAGTAAACAATGCTAAATAACGAAAATACAATGTAAGTAATTATACAAACACACGCTGTTAGGCTAATGACCTTAAAAAGGAGGAGAAAAAAACAGATCAGATGAAAGTATATATAAATAGTACACAAAAAAAAGACAAAAACTTGTATTCATATGCAAAAATGGACTTTGGTGTTTATATGCTACGCAATAGGTGGAATTAGGGTTGTGAGGTAGATGCGTATCACATGTCACATTAAAACTGTGTATCACATGCACACCAACAAATTTCGTATCAAGCATAAGAAAACTGTGTATTGTATGCATGTCAAACACCTGTGTATCATATCAACGACAAAGTTCATTTTTGCATATTAATACCACAAGTTTTTCTTTTTATTTGTTGTACTATTTATACGCATTTTCAATAGTGGGCTCTGAGATAACCTTCCCTATATATGTCGCTGTGTATAAGTAGAAACTGGATTTGTGGAAAGAAGACAACATATTATCGTCACTTTCAAAAACCAAATAAAAAAACACAGCCAGACTATGTCAAATATGTGGTCACTTCAATTGAATACCACTGGTTTGTAAAATATCACAGAATACTTTGTCTCTGTTAGATTACTGTAACAATCATACAACAGATACTTCTTGACTTTTGTTAGAATAGGCTCATCTTGTGTATTTGTAGGGAGTATAAAGATGAGAGAGAGAAAACAAGAGTCAGAGTGAAAGAGAAAGGAACCCTGTGTGCTCTAGATGTAGGTGTTGTAGATTAGAATGTCACTCTTAGTGACTGGTTGCCATATCTCCCATCAGCCCATGGGGCAGGCTGAAAAAACAGGGGACACCAGTGATAAATGACTTGATGCACACTTGCACACACTCGCAAACACAAATGGGATTTACCCTCACTTTACGTGAGTGTGTGTGTGTCTGTGTGGATTCCCCAAGCAGAGATTCTGCTGAAATTGCAGTTAAAGTGACCTTGTGTTGGTGATTGTATAACAGGGCATTTCAGCACAGCTTTGTGTATGTTAAACTTTACTTTTGTATGGTAGTGTGTGTAAGTGACAACATGTGTAGTACTGAACCTAAACTGTAGTACAATGGAGTATTTATGAATTTCATTTTGTACACTTGGGGAATATATAATTTAATTTAAAATAATTGTTTTGTATTTTAATATATTTTTAAATTGAACTTATTCCTGTTATGGCAAAGCCGAAATTTCAGCCGTCGTTACTTAATAGAAATCTTCTGTAACAATGTAAATTACTTTATTGTGCCTTTAATTCATGTAATGCATCCTTGGTGTGATGCGACCTGTTACATAGAGTATGGAAGTTTCTTTGCGCATAACCCCTATAAAATTATTAATCACTTAAAAAAAACACAAAACATCCAACTTCTACGATTTTAAAGATATTGTGAATTAGCTTACCACCTTTTCAAGATTTTATTCTTGTTAATTTTTTTTAGGGTCACTAACATTATGGTTTTGTGTATTTGTATAACAAGGATAGTATTTAATGCCTATTTTATAGGCAATAAATATATTCTATGGTGCTAAAAATAAAAAAGCAACAAATAATAGAGATGGCTATTTTCTCGTCAGCTGCAGTTTTTTTCATTTCATTTAGATGAATCAGTAAATCCCAGTAAATGGATTCAGTGGTTAATTTTTGCCATCATTTAAAAATGTTCACTGTGCATCATTTTTATCTATTAAAATGTTGGACGCAAATATATATAAATAAATATTGCAGTTTATTACTATGCTTACAGTTGTCAAGGAATGACTTGATTATTTTTAACTGGATTTTGAAAGTGTTTGACATTTATTGTATTCTATTCTGGCTTCAAAGGCTAGTTGGTCGAAATGAAGGTTTCTCTGAAACAAATCACTCTTTTCAGTTCAAAGCAAATGCATAAATATAGAGACTGTTAGCCACGGCACATCTTGTAGTCCTAGTACACTTACAGCTGGCCATTGTGTGTGTGTTTGCATGGTGAGTATGATTCTTGACTTTGAAACAGCATATAGATGAGGATTAAAGACAAAGCTGCCACTTCTTCAAGTGCACACTGACTTCAACATGAGCTGTAGAATCACAGAATCACAGCGAACAGAATCACAATATCAAAGCTATACCTGCACACATTCAGACAGAGACAGAGAGCAGAATCAAAGTGACTCCTGAAGCCTTCCTCTCACACACCAGCTCAAACATACACACAAATATGGGTTAGAAAACAAGGGAAATGAGAGAGAAGAACAAAACAGACACTCATTTCCGTTGTGATTTAGGTAATTAAAGAAATAGTTCACCCAAAAATTAAAATTAAAAAAATGCTGAAAATGTACTCGCCCTCAGACCATTCAAGATGTTGATTACTTTATTTCTTTATGGCAACATTTAGAAGTATATAATTTGCTCACCAATGGATCCTCTTCTGTGAATGGGTACCATCAGAATGGGAGTACAAAAAACTGATAAAAACCTCATAATACTCCACATGCAATCCACACCACTACAGTCCATCTGTTAAGGTTTTGTGAAGAGAATAACTGCATTGCTAACAAAACTACCACAAAGCCTTTAACTTTAAAGCATTTGAAGTTTTAACATTCCATAAACCATAATAATGCATCCTTCAGTACAAAAAAGTCTCCTTTTTGATTTGAAAATTCCCTGTTGTCCTCTCATATCAAAATCCACCAACATTAAAACTGTTCTGGACTGTTTTTATGTCTTAAGTGTATATTTCTCTCCTGATTTAGATGAGATGGCTTTTCACTGGAGAAAGCAATATAACAGAGTGAGGACTTTTTTCATGATTATGAGGAATATTCTAGCCAGAAGCAATGATGTGAAGTTATAATACGGTTCAATGATAAATGTTTATTACAATCAGCTTTTTGCTTCACAAGATGTTAATTAATGGACTGAATGGAGTTGTGTGGATTTCTTGTGTACTTGGATTATTGTAATGTTTTTATCAGCTGCTTGACACTCATTCTGATACAGTAGCACCCATTCACAGCAGAGAATCCATTAGTGAGCAAGAGATGTAATGCTACATTTCTACAAATCCTCTACATATTGCATTGCATATGGTTGAGTAAATTGTCATCAAACTTTTACTTTTGGGCGAGTTATTCTTGTAGGACTTGTGGTGTTTTTGTGTTGTAAATGTCAGATTAACACAGCAAATTTACTGTGAAATGTGGTCTTGAATAAAAAAAACACACACACTCACTATAAATCTGTAGTATAGCTGCATCTGACCAGGAACTGCACATTTAGACTGAAAGAGACATTTTGTCGGACATGTAAAGCTTTAAAGCTAGCTTACCAGCTGCCTTGCTGTTTATGGGGCAACTTTCTCTGATGTGTATCAGTCTCCACAAAAAATAGCAGAAAATATGTAGGAACTTATATTCATCCCAAATTCTGCCCTGAAGTGCTTATTGAATCAACCAGTTCCTTGTTAACATGACTTCTCTTCCCTGAGGACCGATAAAAAACCCCTGTGAGCACATACTCCCGGAAGTTGTCAGATTAGAGCTCGCCAGATTGAGCAAGTGCTTTCCAGTTTTGTGTGCAATATGCATCTGACTGTGGGTGGTTCATGCCGTCTGTGAATATAGAACTAACAGTTTTTAGCAGTAGCTGTGCTGCGTATTTATTCAGTCATTAATTATGATATTTTGACACATTTCAAAATCATAATGTTTGGTAATATTGGTGCATAACCTTTAACCTTGTAGTGAGAAAAAGTGTACAGAAATGTACTTTAGGAACAATGACCGCAGCCAGTGATGGAGCAGAAAATGAAGAAAGTGTGAATTTTTTTTGTATTTGTTCTTAGAGAGTGTACTTGGGGTGACCTGGTTCGAGTACCAATTTTTGTTTTTTCAAGTCCCACCCCCATTTTCCACTTTGCTTCCTTTCCAATCTAATTAGTCAAGTCTAAGTAAAAGTAAAATAAAATGAGTGCACACACCAACTTGGAAAGCCACCTGTTTCTACATGTCTGGCAAAGTCCCAATTTCAGTGGTAATTTCTCAGTTCTTTTGTACAAACAGACTGCTGAACGGGAAAACCTCTAGGTCAGAGATTTTGTAAATTGGGCTTGATTGTGTAGTGTGCTCTCCGTTATTCTATCAAGACTGAAAGAATGTTGAATAATGCAAACAGTGCCGTGATTGTGGTAGTTTGAAAGTCATGTGAACCTGACACTTTTAGTGCAGATTTATACTGAAGCATCAGTCTGATGTTAAATCTGAGCTATAGGAGGTCAAATACAGACCAACCAGAGAAAAACTCACACACCAGACCTATTTTCAGAAAGTATTGATCCAATGATATTTCTGCTCTGAGTAAGATGGAGCTGGTGTATGTGTGTTTCCGTTAAAGGGCTACGGAGGTTGCTAAGCAGCTGTCTTCATTTTCAGCCGCACACTCACGTCAACAACACACTCACACATGTGTCCTCTCACACTTGACACATTATGAGCCGTGTTCGGGAAGCTACTTGCCAAGCTACACAAAATACAGACAAGCTATCTTTAAGAAAAATTGTTTACAAATAACAAAAAGTAGCTAACTGAAGATAATTGGATGTTATCTATAAATTATATATACAGTTTAAAAAAACATAAATGGCACCAACCTCAGTATATTAATACATATAGATTTACACTAAACACAACTAAAAACAGTGCAATAGTGGTGTTACAAACTTGATAAATAGCAGTGTTTAACAAAATGTTTTAATTTTACCATATAAAATAAGGGATGCATTCCAATTGAATCAACTCACTAAAATTACAATCTGTGTGAAAAACAGGTGCAGTTTCAGCCGTTTGACATATTTAATTCTGTAGAATTTGTGACCATGTTAAATATACATACATATATATATTTGAAGACATAAAAATGTACTGTTCTGACTCAATAAGTAGGTTATAGGTAGTAGGTTATAGTTTTGTTAAATAAAGTTTTGCTAAGATAAGATGCCAGTATATTTATACATGGATAGAGACAGAAAGAGATTGGTAAGAGGGAGGGGAAACAGAAAGCTGTGTTGCTGAGAAAAGAGTGTTGCTGTGACAACAATATGTTTGGCATTTGTGTGGGATTATTTCTTTTTGCCAGCCTTCTCTTCCACCTTTATTTTTGTTTTCTTTTTCTTTATATCCCCCCTTTACACGAATACGGATGTACAAGCTTTAACAATCGCCCGCTTAAAAAAAGCATAGTTTATCTAGATGATACTCATCCTCTCTTCATCTGTATCATGGTTCATGCCCCTTCTAATCCAGATTTTACCCAAAAAAAAGAGTCTGGAAGTGCTTTGTACATTTAGGCTGGGTGTGTTAAAGTCCCGTTGTAGAGATGTCCCTGTGTCAGCAAGAAAAATACACATTATGCAGAGCTGTTGTTTCCACTGCAACTCAGGTCAGGAACGGGCTTCTGTTGCAGCTCTCTAAAGGAAAGTTATGTTTAAAACATTCATCCACCTACATCTGTAAACACAATATAATAGTAATAGTGTCAGAAGAGTCATGTCCATTCAAACCGAGTGGGCATGTGCCTCCTCAGATTTCTTAGCCAAGTGAATTTTGAATGTAACTTCAGAGACAAAAAAAACAATGTTTGCATCTTAGATAAGTCATTTGTTTGTTTATTTAAAAATGTTTGTCTAACACACTGTGGATAGTTTAGCTGAGCTAACCAATATGTCCCTAGTAAAAAATTTGGTCCCACTTTAAATTTAGTGTGCCTAATACCTGTGTGCTTCCATAGTAACTAGATGTGTATGTAGTAAGTATGTAACCACAGTGTAAGTACACACCGGTACATAGTATCTACAGCAGTAATATTTCTGTAACTTCTGTAACTCTGTACTATGTAGCACTCAGTGTACTCACACTGTGGTTACATACTAGATACACATCTAGTTACAATGTAAGTACACAGGTATTAGGGACACTTAATATAAAGTGGGACCAAAATTACTATGATATAAAAAATACACTTAAACTTTATTTGAAGTACTACCTGTGTACAATGCACATATACTGTAGTATTTGGCATACAATGTGTCTCTATTGATTAGGATTGTGTGATTTTTGAATAATAAAACTTTAAATGCAGGATATTAAAAATATTCCTGAGATATATTTGATAAAGTAGCATGTCAGCACGATCAAATATACTTAAGTATGTCTTTAGTTGGTCTTCAGCACTTCTTCTGCGCGATTAAAGTGCACTAATGACAAAGTTCCAGATTAGCAGGCTTTAAGTATATCAGTTTAATATCCTAAAGGGACTATTGCAAGGTATTTTTATTGAGTAAATGGATTTGTACTATACTTGATGTATTTCAAATCCAGTTATATTTCACTAAGGGTTGAATGAATATCACGTCATATAGTATCTGCTGTTTTCCGTAAGAGCATGCATGTAATCACTGCTTGTAACCTCACACAAAAATGATGTAAAAGTAGTGTGTGTGAATTGGTTTTACGGTCACCGTATGCTTTATGTACAGAAGAAACAAAACAAATGTATTTGGATGTTTGGATGCTAAGTATTTCAGATAAAAAGTATATTTTAATCATACTTGCAAAACCTAGAAAAAGTGCTGTTGCATTTAGAAGAAGAAATAAATAAACATTTTTTAATTGAAGTTTATATAATGCCATAGTCACCTTATTGCCATATATAAAATGCCATAGTCATCTCATGACATCAGTAGGACATATTTTGTATATATGTGTTACCAAAAATAAAGAATACACACATAGACCCACACAGTCAAATCTCAAAAAATAATTGCCAGGCATGAAAGTTTTATTTTTCCTCCAGTAATTCTGAGAATGGGGCTTTACTGAGGTAGATTAATAGGCATGTACATATATGCGCATGCTCCTTTTTCTCATGACCTCAGGAATAAGCAATGATTTCATGTCCAATAAATATTACATGTGGAGCCTTTCCCAGATCCCCCCGGTGCATGCACACACATGTACACGTATATTCATAGTCTGCCTTTGAAAAGCATATTTGACTCTCAATAGACCAGGATGAGGTAAATTACGTAGATAGATAGATAGATAGATAGATAGATAGATAGATAGATAGATAGATAGATAGATAGATAGATAGATAGATAGATAAAACGATAGATAGAAGTTGGTTTGTCGGTTTAGTATTTAAGTAACACGTTGCTAACAAAACTCTAGAAAAAGCTGTCTCTCTCTTTCTTTGTCCCTCTCTCTCTGTCATTCTCTGGGGGCATGTTCGTCTTCTTGCCTGCCCAGATGTCTTCAGCTATTTGTCAGCATTTCAACAGGTCCCCTCCTCCTTCCCTCCACCACTTTCACTCTTTTCTCCCTCCTTCCCTCTCCCTCTATCTCTCCCCTGTGAGGAATCGATCAGTGCTTTCAGGTCATTAACATGCATCTCTGTCACTCTATCTTCTCCCTGATCGGCCCTCAATGTCAGCAGAGAGACACAAGAGAAGAGGAAAGAAAAAGAAACGTTCAGATGAAAGAGTGAAGGATGAGAAGAGATAATGTAAGAACCCAAAAGAGGACAGTGAGTTTGATAGGTAAAAGATATAAAGAATGAGTGATAAACATACACCGGTTTCGACACAGATGTGTGTGTGTGTTTTTTTTAGCCCTCACCACAGGAACGTCTGCATGTGTGTGAAATGAAATGAAGCAGAGCTTTGGTGGCAATCTTTAAATATAATTTGCTCACTCTGCAGTCTAATAAAAGCCAGTCAATCTGATTAACTCTGGTTATCAGTCCCTTTCTCCCCCTAACTCTTCTTTTATGAGGATCTAAACACTATGAACTCACTGATAAACTTGCAGTTGTTTATATTTGTTTGTAGTTGTGGGGAAACATGTGGAATAACATTTTTTTATATATATATCACTTTGACACATTGACAGTCTGTCTTGAACAGTATGTAACAAACATTGCACCATATTTTCTTTGCTTTGTAAACCCATGACGCAAATATGATAACAATAATATGTTCAGTACAGAAAGTGTGACATATTCACATTTGTTAAAGACTAAATTTCAATTTCCATTATATAATCTAAATTAATTGTATGCTATTTGCAATGCTTAAAATTATTGTTATTATTTTGCCTGGAAGCAATTTGTGTGACAGTCTAGTGAATATGAACATAAAGGCCAGCGTGTTTTTTTGTTGTCTATTATTAAATATCTACAATTTTGTATTTACTTAGCATTTAATGAAATAAAAAAAGACAATTTTCATTCGTTTCCGTCATGTAGCAGTGTTTGATATTCAGCAATGCCATAGAGTTTGATTAATTTCTTTCCATTGTCACATAGTGTTGCCTCCAAGAAAAGAAGCCCCTAAATATTACTTTTCAAAAATGTATTTTATTAAAACTCTCCAACATTATATTAAAGAGTCCATTTTATGCAAGAATATTGAGCTTTTTATTTCAACATTGCCTTCAGTTAAAGACAATTCTGCAAAAAAGTTCAATTGTGCTGCACACCTGTATTGAGCAAGTGAATTATACATTTCTCCATTACGTCTTAAGGGCACTGATTAAATTTCTGTGGAGCAAAAGTCAGTAGAATGCACTGTCCTGAAGAAACCGTATCATTGTACGCTCTGATTACTTTGCCTGATTACTAGCTCAGTGGATCGGCGCATATGCAGTTACTTATTAGGCTGAAGCTGATTAATGAATTTAAATTAGTGATTCCACCACTTCAGTTCATCCAAGGCATTTTAGGTCACCCAAAGAAAATAAGTTTAAAAATGAGCTTAATTGTGTGCGATCTCTATTTGAAGATGCCAGAGACTTGTGATTGTAGAAATGAGGCTTTAGTGTATGTGTGGGTTTTTTGAAAGCTTCCAGTGCCACTAGTTTCCAGGCTAGAGTGCGAATCGGGCCGCATTTTTCTGTCCGAGCCCGGCCCGCGTCCGACAGAGCAGTTCGAACCCGACCCGAGCCCGACAGGCATTAAGATATTTATGTCCAAGCCCGACCCCAGTCCGATCTATTTTTTTTTCCTCATACTAATGACACATGCACTTTTTTGTGTGGAAAGCCGCTTTTATTAAGCAACTGTACGAAGGCGTTTGTGTG
>JAUMHP010000040.1:283064-298542 GCA_032361065.1 Enteromius trimaculatus | reverse complement strand
AGTTTTGACAGTTAACAGATTTATATTGATTCTAAGTAATCAGAGTACATACATTTATAAAAAACGATTATTTGAATAAAATCAAATAGATTCAAATACTTAATAACAAATTGTGCCAAGAATCATTTTTTTGAGTGTAACATTCTGTTCTTGACCGGTGTGTTGACCAATCACTGCTAAGCCCTGCCCCTTAATGGTGCTCTATCTGAAATCATGCAAACTTGTTCTCTGTTTAAAATGACCAAATATTTATTCATTCGACATTTCATATTCTCAAACTGACATCAAAGAAGATTTGATTTCTTTTTGCTGAACACGAGGAGAGTTTTGTATTTTGTAAAGCTGCAAAACTTACCCTTAAATTCTCATAAACAGATTCATTTATCTGAACATCACAAGCTTTGTGTCTGTCGTGATGATGTCTGGAATGATTCATCTTTAACATGAGATAAAAGCACAATAGATGTTAAAAATACTGTATGAACAACTACATTCAGGCTTTTAATTCTTGATTCATCAATTCATTCATCTGATCAGTACAGATAGCTTGTTTTCTCACCTGAGTCTCCTGTGTGTCATTTCTCTTTTTCATCCTGCTCCTGCTTGAAGACATTGAGTATGCTCTTATTTTTATCTGAACATCTGTCTAATATGTTTAATAACATTTAGTATTTCTGATCAGGTGTCAGTCTTCAAATCAGTCTGACAGCAAATGTTTCCTCCACACTGGATAGTTAAAAAAGACATTGCACTGCCTGAGATCAAATACTACACACATCTTACCAGATCAGCACCACCGTGATGATAGCTGCAGCTCCACAAACCACTCCGATAGATATGTACAGCATCACCAGATGTCCTTCAGCTGAGACAGAAGTGCAGTATTTTTTACTTTAGTCAAGTATGCTTTAAAAATAATCCGTGGTTCATCTGAGTGTTTTTCTTTAGAAAACTTTACTTCACTATATTCCACTTTTTACTGCACAGCATTTCATATTAAGAAGTTGAGAGTGACTTACAAATGAGGACAATAAAAGGAAATCAAACCAACAAAAGAGCAATGAGACAAAGTGCTAAAAGAAGTTAAAGTTGGCATAACACAGCAATCTTATTTTTAGTATAATTTTTATTGTATATCAAATAAAAAGATAACAGAAAGAATAGAAAATAAAGAGCATATAGCGAAATAATAAAATATATATATTTTTTATATTTGTATAATAAATATAATTTGTATTTTTTATTGCAGTTAGTAAAAAAATAAATAAATAGTGTGAGTCTGTGATGATCAGGGGCCTGTTCCATAAACCAAGATTAGAGTATAAGCCAGGCTTATTTCAGTTAGTCTGACTTATTGCCAGTTAATTTGTATTAAAATAAGTCAGAACATCTGCCATAAGCCTGGCTTATTTGGTAAACTTGTTTTATGGAACAGGCCCCGGGTTGGATGTGCCAGCCTTAGCCACAGGATGGCACTCCAACGCCCTATGAACTCTTTGTGTTTTGTTTATCTTTTCTAAAAACTTGGTGCCTGTTCCATAAAACAAGTTTACCAAATAAGCAAATAAGCCAAATAAACTCTAACTACTCTATTGCTGGCTGATCACAACTCTGTTTGTCTGTCTCCCGTGCTTGCCTAATAAATACAGCTTGCATTTGAATTCGTACAACTCCTCGCCTCCATGAATCATAACAGAGTCAAAAACGTTAATGTTTTTTTTAAGAATAGATTTAGAGAGGGCAAGAGTTACACTATCAAATAAATGGGAGAGATGTGTTTTTAGCGTATTCTTGGAGAGTCGGACAGGTTGTTCCACCAGGAGGAAACATTTAATGTAAAAGTCTGTGAAAATTATTTGGGATGCACAATAAAGCACCGTTCACCTGCAGAACACAAGCGTCTAATACAGTGCCTCCCAAACCTGTTCTGGAAGACCCCCTGTCCTGCACATTTTGTATCTGTATGGAGACATACAAAATGTGCAGGACAGGGGGTCCTTTGGGACAGGCTTGGGAGGCACTGATCTAAAGCATTGGTCTCAAACTCAATTAATTCCTGGAGGGTCACATCTCTGCACAGTTTAGCTCCAACCCTAATCAAACACACCTGCTCCAGCTAAACAAGGTCTTTAGGATCTCTACAAACTTCAAAGCAGGTGTGATTCAGAGCTGGTTGGAGCTAAACTGTGCAGAGATCTGGCCCTCCAGGAATTGAGTTTGAAACCAATGGTCTCTCAAATTGGTCTCTGGTTTCTCAAATCATACTCTGGAGGTCCAATACCCTACGCTGTTTAATTAGGGTTTAGCTCCAACCCTAATCAAACACACATTAGCATGTTAATCAGTGTATTATGGATCATTAGAAAATCACAGGTAGGTGAGTTTTATCAAGCAGCTATAAGTAGCCAGTGCAAATTAATAAACAGAGGTGACACATGCATTATTTTTGCTCATTAAAATGAATGAGTGATATTGTAAATGAGCTGCTCTACCTTTAACAGTGACAGTAACAGCGTCTGATCTCTGAGATCCATGTTGATTGTGAGCCTCACAGTAGAAGCGTCCACTCTGTAGTGTCCTGAAACTCTGTCCAGATCCAACAGATGAGTTTTGATCCTCCTTGAACCAGATGAAGTTCAGAGCAGGTGGGTTTGAATCACTGCTGCAGATCAGAGTCACTGAACCTCCCTCCACTATTTCACCAGAGCCAGTTATGAATGCCAAGACACTCCTGGGTGGATCTAAAGATGACAAAAAAAAAAAGGTAGTTCCAAACATAAACTACACGTTATTAAAAAGAACTATGAATGAATCTGTACTAACACATGACATTGAGATAAACATCAGGAGAGATGTAAGTGTGTTCCTGAACACCACAGCTATATCTGCCTGCATCCTCTCTTCTGACGGACTGCAGCAGGAGGTGATTGTTTCTGTCTCTTCTCTCAGTTAATGGCTGTGAGTTTCTGTACCAGATGAATGTTGCTCTGTCAGTCAGAGCGCAGCTGCTTTTACATGTCAGACGGACTGAATCTCCCTCTGTCACACTCTCAGGAGACTCCACCTGAAGATCTGAACACAACACACACATCATATCTAGTGCTGCTGTCATACACTGATTATTATTCAACATAATGTACAGAAGAAGAGAGAAACCTCATCAAAGTCACCTGTGACAGTAAGAGTCACTCCTGGTTGACCAGTCCATGTGCCACCAGGTTTATCAGTGATGAATCTGAACCAGTACTTGTGTTGATCTTTCTGTGTCACATGACTCAGTCTGATGGTGCAGTTCTGCTGTTTATCTCCCAGATACTGAACTCTCTGACTGTATTCAGGGTCCTCAGACACATTTGGAAAATCTTCATTAAGATTTATGGTATTTGTTTTTGTCCAGAAAACTTTCTCGATCTGATATCCAGGAGGGTATGTATAAGTGCAGCTCATTATCACTGATGAGTGTTTTAGTGCACAGATGTCTGAAGAGCTGTAACTCACACCCCAACCAGCACTAGATACTCCTGAAACACAGGATTTATATAGACACAAAACTGACAAATTGTGTGTGAAAAAGGTGGGAAAATGGCAAATCTTGATTGTTTCTGAAATGCTGCAGTGACTCACCGTGAATCATGATCTGAAAGATCAGAGGAAGAGGAAGAGGAGGAGCTACTCTGAATGACATCATCATAGCAACACCTACAATGTGCAATGGCATATAATTCAGCAATTTGTTCCAAACTCATTGTAATACTTTATAGGACAATAGCTATTTCAAGAGTTTGCGCTTCCTCATAATCAAGAAGGATAAAGTTTAACGTATTTGGCGTGATGTCCGGGGGGGACGGCGGTCACCGATCCCAAGAGGCTTGAACCCTGGCTAGGGCTAGAGCTCGGCATCCGGCTCGGTCCTTGCATGCCCCCCCGGAGGAAGACGCGAGAGCAGCTAAATGGCGGAGAAGGGGTGGAGGAGGGATGCACAAAAGGCGAGGTGCAGAAGGAAAGAGAATGGGCTATTTATAGTGGGTAGGAGGGGATTTGATTGGGCAGGAGTAATGAGGAGATTGATTAGGTGATGCAGTGGCAGCCGTGATTAATCGTCCGATGCTTCGTTCGAAATTAGTTTATTTGCAAAAACTTCACTTCAAGAGTTTGCGCTTCCTCATAATCAAGAAGGATAAAGTTTAGCATATTTGGCATGCTGTCTGGGGGGCGAGCCGGGAGGACGGCGGACACTGAACCCTAGAGGCTAGAACCCTAGCTAGGGCTAGAGCTCGGCGTCCGGATCGGTCCTTGCATGCCCCCCAAAAAAGCTAGATAAGGACAGCAGCCGGATGCGAGCCCCCCCAAAAAGCTTGGTAAGAGGATACTGGAGGGGTCAGCAGGTTGTAGCAAGCACTGAACATTATCAAGTAGAAAAATAGGGTGATGGTAATGTAAGATGACAAAATTGGTCTCTGTAGTCAAGACGACGATGATCACTAGAAATCAGGTGTCCCCAACTAAGCATGCCAGAGGAAACAGCGGCAAGGAACCAAAACCCCACTAATTGTTGTCTAATTATGTAATTGGCTTGATAAAATTTTACCTGACGAATGAGAATAAACATTATTTCTTGATCTCATTTGTGACCAGTAGATTGTGATGAGGCTTATGTGCACATAATTATTATGGCCAGGATATGCAAACTAGAGGCATTGGGGACATGAAGCAGTTGGCACTCTCTTGCAGAGACCTCTTGATTTCTGATATCACTGAAGTTAACACGTTGGTATTGGTAAGACTAAGTAAAACTATCTTTTTGTAATAATCAAGCAGTAGGCGGCTGACAAGAAGATATTAGTTAAACCTCCAATGTCTAAGTAATTATCAGGCTGGCAATGTTATGTAAGAGATGGCGCTCACAACGGTCCCACAACGAATGAATAATTGAAAGTATAGCATATCTAAAAGAATCAGGTCTCAAAATTTAAGATAACTAAAAGCACCTACATTTAGTATTGTAATTTTAATCTCAGAGAACTTAAAATTGGAGTCAGATTTAAAAACAAGGTAAAAGTAAAAAGTAAATTAGAAACCAAAGTTGGAAGAACTGAAGTGTTTTCACAGAAACGCCAGAAAAGCGAGACGCACAGAATCCGGGATACTAGTTTTTATCACTAAGGTAGCACTGATTTAAAGTTGGTTCAATAAAAAAAAAATAGCTTAGATGTAGTTAAACTACTTCTACTATGTTGCTGTAGCTTAGCTTGCTACATTTCTCAGGGTAGTAGATTTAGTGTAGTTAAGCTTAATTCAATGTAGAGTAACTGATAGCTTAGCTCACTACATTTTCTAAGTAGCTTGCCCAACCCTGCACCTCACGCTGTGTAGACTGCTGCAAGTACACATGTGGAAAATGCAAAAAGAAGACTGTGGCAGTGCCAGATATGTACCTACAGATCACACCAATGAACTGATAAAATACTGGTCACTCAACAACACAAGATGCACACTTATGCAAATATGTATTTTTCTATTAGTGGTAGTAGTTTTTATGTTGTATGTTTTTTGTTTAAGAAAATAAACGCTTTGAACTTTGAAATCTTTTAATACATTTTGTCTACACCAATTGTACCCTTGGTATGGCCCCTTACATATTGCTCCAAGATGATTGTGATCCCTTATTGTAAAGTCAGTAGCACCGTGTACATCACTCTGTAAGTAATTGCCACATTTACAGAAGAAAGACAACTGTTCACACGTGATTAAGGATATTAGGTGAAAACAACACTCTGGTAGTTTTAGTGTTAAAGAACTTTAGGTTTCATATCTTAAGTTTGTAGTTTTGAGTTTTTTGAGAATTTTATTTATCAGAACTTTAATATATTTTGATGTTGCTCTGCTCTGTTGTGACAATAAAAGAAACAAGTTTCTTTTTAAAATGCCCCCCCCCCTACATTCTACCCCCTCAACTATTACAAAACATGTCCACAAACAGCCCTGCCCCCCTAAACTGCTGAACCTTTTATCCTCAGAGCTATCTTCTTCATTGTCTCCAGTACACATCACCACAGAGGATGTGAGAAGACAGTTCAATCGATTATGTCTAGACAAGGCTGCAGGTCAAGACGGACTCAGTCCTAGGGTTCTCAGATGTTGTGCTACTCAGTTGTGTGGTGTGTTTCAGCACATCTTCAATCTCAGTCTGAGCATAATGACTGTACCAGATCTGTGGAAGACATCATGCCTTGTTCCTGTGCCTAAGAATAAACACCCAAGGACAAACAGTGACTGCAGAGCTGTTGCCTCACATGTCATGAAGTCACTGGAAAGACTTGTACTTAAGCACATTTGAACAGTCGTAGAACCATACCTGGACTCTCTGCAGTTTGCCTATCAGCCCCGCATTGGTGTGGAGGATGCCATCATTTATATGCTTAACAGAGCATATCCATATCTTGAGGAGCCAGGAAATGCTGTGAGAGTCATGTTCTTTGACTTCTCCAGTGCTTTCAACAACATAAAACCTAAGCTACTAAGTAACAAGCTTCTGGACATGCGAGTGGATGTCTCTAACAGGTCGTCCACAATATGTGAGGCTGCAGAACATCGCTTCAGACACTATCACGAGCAGCACAGGGGCCTCTCAAGGGACAGTCCTGTCTCCATTTCTTTTCACTCTCTACACCTCAGATTTCAGACACTGCTCACATCTGCAGGAGTTCTCAGATGATTCTGCTGTAGTGGGCTGTATCAGAAGAGACCAAGAAACTGAGTATAGGAGTGTGATTAAAAGTTTTGTTGAGTGGTGTGGACTAAATCACCTGCGGCTAAATGTTTCAAAGACTAAAGAGCTGGTGGTAGATTTTAGGAAGCAGAGGACTGTCCCTGACCCTATCAACATCACGGGCAGTGAGGTGGACCATGTGGACAGCTATTAATATCTGGGTGTAAATATAGACCACAAACTGGACTGGTGAAAGAACACTGATGCTGTGTACCAAACAGATCAGAGTCGCCTGTACCTTCTCAGGAGACTTAGGTCCTTTAACGTATGCAGAACCATGCTTCAGATGTTCTATCACTCTGTGGTTTCAAGCGTCACCTTCTCTGCTGTAGTCTGCTGGGGTAGCAGATTAAGATCAGCTGATACCAACAGACTCAACAAGCTCGTCAGAAAAGCGGGCTCTGTCAGTCTCTAGCTGAAGTATCTGATAGGAGAATGCTGAAGAAGCTTCTCTGTATAATGGACAATGCATCCCATCCCCTGCACGAGTCACTGATGTCACACAGAAGTACGTTCAGCCACAGACTGAGAATACCTAAGTGTAAAAACTGAACGCCACAGAACGCCATTTATACAA
Organism: Enteromius trimaculatus; assembly: GCA_032361065.1. Classification (NCBI taxonomy): domain Eukaryota; kingdom Metazoa; phylum Chordata; class Actinopteri; order Cypriniformes; family Cyprinidae; genus Enteromius; species Enteromius trimaculatus. The sequence continues at coordinate 291,196 of JAUMHP010000040.1, read as the reverse complement.
GTGGCCATCAAACTATAACTCTTCCTCCTACATTCGGGAGCTGTTGTGACAGCATGGTTACAGAAACATTTACCTTGCGCAATAACTTCACTACTCAAAGCGCAATTTCTAATATTATGTGCAATAATAATTAAGTGCAATAATTATCTTGTGTGAAATAACACTTTTTCAATTCAATCAAGTCAAGAGACAACTCTGCACTTTTCTGGACAGTCCGTATTTGTATTTCTATTTTTATTTGTTCTCTTATATGTGTACAAATATATATTTTTTATTCTATGTATATATGTAAGTTGACGTGTACTGTATTTTTATTCTGTTTATCTTCTTATGTCATTGTATCTGTAGAAATATGCAGCCACTGGAGAAACAGTTTCCTTCGGGATTAATAAAGACTACCCTTACTCTTATAACTACAAATAACTAATGTTAGGGAAATCTGTTAATGTTTTGTTGCGTGTTTCTGAAATAATAAAATATATATATTGATATATCAGAATATCAAATTTTAAAACCAACAAATATTTGTAACGTATCGGCCTTCAAAATCCATTATCGGTCAGGCTCTAATAAAAGCAATGTAAAACAGAATTACGAGATGCTGGATTCATTAATTATTTTTTTTCCTCAAATTGATTTCCTGAAATCAAAACAAGGATGATAATAAGCACCTGCCACTGAGATGCATTTGCACTAATTCTGCCCACTACCGGAGAGACCAGCGGTTCTTAAACGCTGAAGAGATCAAAAGAAATTCAACTTATTTGGACAGGGACAAAAAAAAAAAAAAAACCACCAGAAAGAATATCGTTCACATGGGCTATAACGTGTCAGTTCTGCATGGTATGTAAGACTCTCTCTCTGTCGTGTGTAATGGGGATGTTTAAGTTGTCTACTGTGCAGTCTGTCTTTCTTTTTGCATGTGTGAAAAAAGCAAAGTGACAGCAAGTCGTGCGCCTCCACACAATAGTATTCAGCATAGAATTTTACAAGTGTAGAATAAAAATTTACTGAAAAATAGCACACATTGCTTGACGGAGATAGAAACGCTGAAGCTCTCGGTCAGATTGTTCGGAGAGTAACAATATATCATATTTATACTATAAATGTATAAATTGAGTTACATATGTGAGTGATTTATTTGCAATGTAGAGGGTTGTATTATAAACTGGATATATTTATCTTTATGCAATGTGTGTGAATCAAGCATCATCTACAGCACCCAGAACACACACAGAAAGAGAATAAAATCCCAGCTCTAGCTCTTTGCTTTATACACAGCAAATCCATACACAACTCTGTTCTGTTCACTGGTCAGGCAATCAACATTTGCAAACCTACATAATACCACTGTTTTATTTTTAGTTACTGAGAACATTGACACCTATCCCCGGTCACTCAAACACACAAGATAATTGATGATAATCAATCTACAGAATAATTATAAAATCATGTTCTTACCCATTTCACCTACACTGATGACCAGTGACAGCACTACAATGATCAGGGTGGATCCAGTAATGATATTACTGATATTTTAGCACAGCATAAAACAAGAGTTTTATCAAGTAAACAGGTGCTTCTTTTAAAATGTTGGAGATATTCTGAGCTTTTTTATTCTGACACCGGCCCTGTTTCCTGTTTCTCAGCTGTTGCTGGCTATCTTGTGACACTCTAAATATGTCTATAATTTCAGTTTCCTCTGTAGAAAGAGAGGTGAGAAAACAGAAACTCTCTAGTATTAACTGTGTGATCATGTGACCCAATGAGAAACAGATAGATGAGTGCTGACACCACAGCTGTTTCTCTGGTATTTGTAGAAGGGTGATATTATGATATAATATCTTTATTCTGTCTCTTAAATGCCACGCGCTTATTTCTCCATAATATTTTTCCTTATTAAGCCATTGCTTATTATTGTTGCATATGGTAACAGGTACACACCGGAGCGATGCGATTTTGTACAGAGCAGATCCTTTTTTAAAAGTTGTTTTTTACTCGCTCCAAGGGGAAAGAAATCTGTAAGAAAAAGAGCAAGCCTAAAATAACTGACAAAAATGTAGGCTATTGTTATTTTCATCACAAACAAAATGTGCACTGCAAGCAGCAATAATGCTGACAATGTTATTAGCTAGGCATGAGATAGAAAAAACGTTTGCACGCTAGTGTTCCAATAAGCCACTTTGAAATGCAGAGCAGAGCTGGAGCCGAGTGAAAACACAGACTTGGCTATGCTGTAACACCTTGCTATGGTTCAGGTTTGGAAACTGAAACATCGAACACCGCTACAGAGTATGTTCCTCTCTAGCGTCTGCTGAAAAGCAGAATGAACTGACTCTTGCTATACAACAGAGGAGACATAGCTATTTGTTTCATGTTATGCTTCACCGAAACCTGGTTGAACAAGACTGTCCAGTGGTGCTGTTGTGAAACCATGCTATTGATTAGCATAACCAAAGAGGGATGCAACAACCACAGCAGCTATTGGCATGTTTTCTTTATCGGAGAGTTTTTGTCTTCTTGTTTTACACTTTTTGCATGTGTACAGAAGCTTTACAAGCCTAAACAGACGGCAAACGAGAGCGATTCCTCATGTTTGTCCTTCCGGCAGGGTCATGTATGTTTGGGATAACCAAGGAAATCATGACATTATGCCCTCAACACAGTCCAGCCAATAACAACACACAACTACACATAGAAACGGTACCATTTTGATTTTTTTTTTTTTACCAATACAGTAAATTGTTAAAAATGTCAAAGAAAGAGAAAAAGAGTATAGAGAAAGAGCAGACTAATAGATATATTTTAATTTACGTATGGTTTTCTGAGCACACACAGCCAAATCCCACACGCAGAAAACAACGCACAACTGTTCAGTTCTCTTATACATTTTATTCGAGAAATACACACAAAATTATCTCAACTTGTCCATTTTGATGAGCATTTACTTAAACACACTCTGTTACGGACTTCTGCGCCCGGTGCATCATGGGATCATGTCATTTAAGCAAGACAGTTGCGTTTTTGTTTTAGTTATGTTATGTGGGTTTATATTCAAGTTAGATTGGGGGGGTTTGGTTCATTTGCAGCCCTGTTATAAAAGTGTACAGTTACCGTCATGGAGAGAGGTGTGTAGGGGAGTGCCCTCGTTGATAGTGCCCTTCAGTTGTTATGCGTTACATATATAATTTGTCATACATGTGGATTATTGTTAAAACAGCCTACTAATTGCCCTCTTTTTAAAATTTTAGCACCTGCCCCGTTAAGAGTCATTGCACGGCCCTGGGAGTCACTACACTCAACCAAGAAATGGATAAAAGCAAAAGAAAACGCACAAAAAACTTGAAATTGAGAAGACCCTTTTAAACAAATTGTATCACACTATCTTGTAATTGAAAACAAACAGAATGATTCAGGTACAGAAAACAAGAAGAAAGCATGGATTTCCATATTGAATGAATTCAACTCAAATTAAAAAGTAAGGACATTCCGACAAGTTCTGGTATGGCTTTTTGTTGCCCCGTTCTTACATGCAGTTTTTCGAACTGTATGGGTAAAAACTATCAGACACATGGAATTGCATAATATTTACAATGTACTACAGTTGAATAAAAAAGCAATATTCTGTATATTCTGGCTATTTAGTGTGTTTAAAGGTATTGTACAGTTTAATGTATACAGTATCTTTAAACACACTGTATCCGCAGGGTATGTTAAACTTATACAGTGAGATTTTAGAGGATTTTTTTAGTTTTTAAAAAAATATTTTTTGTTTGTTATAAATCCAGACTGTTTTTATAATTCATGTGTAGGTTTTTCAATTTTATAGTACATTAAAAGAAAATAATGGCACCTGCTCTTGTGCAGTGAAAAATATGCAGGGCTCCTCACACAGAGAGACAGAGAAGTCTCTAAAATCTTTTGCCATGTGTCCAAAAAACATTATGGCCTGCCATGCTGAAAGAAAGTAAATTACAACATTAATAAATACACTTGAGAACTTATAAGAGGACTTGGTAAATTCTGCGCACCATATACTTACTAGACATTTGAGATCCAGAGTGAAAGCACTTACCCTTACATTCTCATACACACGTTCAGTCGACTCAGTGTCATCATGAGGGATGGGATGGTTCCCCTTTGCAATTAAAGAAAAAAAAAAAAAACATAAACAGAATAGAGAGAAAACTGAATGAAAATTTGACCAGTGGTTGACAACCATAATGATATCTATAACAATAACCATATGAGCATCCACACCAATGGACTAGCTAATGATAACTTACCATTACATTCTCATACACGCTTTCAATCGTCTTAACATCACAGCTGTCATCATCATCATCAGGTATGGAATGATTAACCTTTGACATTAAATAAACATGACATTAGTAGAGACTAAATAATTACCCATTACTTATAAACAACTCACTGCTGATTCATACTTACACAGACAAGGCTTAAGGGAATAGTTCACCCAAAATTAAAATTAGGTGTATAGCACTTTCTTCTTTTTTGAATTTCTCCTTCCAAGCTTGATAGTGCTGGTGGGTAGTGTTTATTATTTAAAGCTCCATGTATATATCATAAAACTAACCCATACACCACCAGCGGGTTAACACATGTCTTCTGAAGCAGATCGAGGGGGTATTGTAATAAAAATATTTATACTTTTAAAATTGCTGAACTCAGTGTACGCGCATCCACGAGAGAGTTGAGTTTCGGTTTCTTGGCTGACCTCTGACTTGATGTGTGACGTAAGCCGTACTCGTAAAGTAAGCTCAGAAGGGAATATGCAAACGAGGATACAGCGATACTAAACAAATTACAAGTTAAAAATGAGAAGTTAAACAATTTGGCCGTTGCCAGAAGTTTTGATTTGAGTTTCTAATTTAAAAAATAGAAATATTTTTGTTAAAAAGAAACATAGATCTGCTTCAGAAGAAATGTGTTAACCCATCAGAGGTGTATAGGTGTGATAAATCCTCAGAGACGCTCGGATCCATTTGCAGGTGTTTAATAGAGTAGTCAGACTGGCAAAGTTCAGTACACAGTTCAATAGGGTACAGGCAAAAGGGTAGTCACAAGGCAGGCAGTAATAAGTCAGGGCAGGCAGCGAGAATTAGAATCCAAGAGACAAACAGTGATCAAAAACCAGAATAACAAACAGTAGAAAATGCTCAAAAATGATACCTGGGACAATCAAGATTTTGCGTCGAACTAACGCGAAGATTTATATAGTATACGAGTTAACGAGTAACACCTGAAAGCGGAATGCACCGAGGTGAGTGGGTAATTACAGTCCGGGTAGGAACGCTAAAACTCTGGCAATGGTTCCCGCTGTTGAGATGCGGGGAGAGCCCCAGAGGCGCAGCTTAATGTCAAGCTTACATTAATATTAAGCTGGGTGCAGAAGGCCTTCCATACTTGTGACCGAAACTGTGGACCTCGGTCGGATACGATATCTTCGGGTAGCCCATAGAAGCGGAAGACCTGTTCCATCATTATCTTGGCCAGTGGGACGAAACGGCAACCCTTGGAGAATCTGTCCACCACAGTGAGTACTGTGGTATAACCATTAGAGACGGGTAAGTCGGTGACAAAATCCACGGCCAGACCAGGGACCAGGGGCATTGCGGTACCGGTAAGGGTTGTGGTAAGCCTGCAGGGCGCTGCCAGGAGTTGTTGCACACAGCGCAAGACTTGACAAACTGGGTGATGTCAGGAAGCATGGTGGGCCACCAGAAATGATTGGTTGTGATCTCTTGTGTGGTGAGTATGCCTGGGTGGCCTGCACTTGGATTATCATGGATTAGGTGTAGTAGTCGTGTGCGGAGAGTTTCGGGTACATAGGTTTTCTCTGGAGGGCACTCTGTAGGTGGTGGATCAGTGACGTGGGCCTCAGTGATTTCATTCATGATGTCCCATAGTACGGGCGCGATGACGATGGAGGGAGGAATGATGTTTTCTGGTGAGTTACTCTGAGTGCTGGGATCGAATTGTCTTGACAGGGCATCGGCTTTGATATTCTTAGAGCGGGGGCGATAGGTGATCTGTAAATCAAAGTGAGAAGAATAGTGACCATCGAGCCTGCTGGGAGTTGAGTCTCTTGGCTGATTGTAGATATTCCAGATTACGATGATCTGTGAGGACCAGAAAGGGTTCTTGGGCTCCATCTAGCCAGTGCCGCCATTCTTCCAATGCTGCCTTTAAAGCCAACAGCTCGCGGTCCCCCACGCCGTAATTTCGTTCTGCCTGCGATAGCTTGCGGGAAAAGTAGGCACAGAGGAAAAGTTTAGCAGGGTCTCCCTGGCGTTAAGAGAAGATGGTGCCAATGCCTGTGTTGGAGGCATCCACTTCTACAATTAATTGTTTCAGGGGGTCTGGGTGACGAAGGATCGGGCCGTAGTGAGTTCATGGAAGGCTTCTTCACTCTCTGGATTCCAGGGTAGACGTTTAGTTCCCTTACGGGTCATGTTAGTCAGAAGGGAAGCAATTTTGCTAAAGTTGTGAATGAACCTTCTATAAAAGTTGGCAAATCCGAGGAAGTGTTGAAGCTCTTTGAGGGTTTGCGGCTTGGGCCAGTTGACAACAGAGCTGACTTTATCCTCGTCCATGGCCATGCCGTCTGAGCTGATAATATACCCCACTTATATAAAGCCACTTTGGACAACTTGGCATACAGCTTGTTATCAGTGAGTCTCTGGAGCACGGCTCTGACATGGTGGGCATGGGATTGGAAGTTTTCAGAGTAAATCAGGATATCGTCTATGTACACAATGACGAACTGGTTGAGCATGTTCCTGTATATGTCGTTCACCAACGCCTGGAACACAGACGGAGCGGAGTTGTTCCAGAGCGGCTGGTATCCAAGAATCAAACAGTGATCAAAAACCAGAATAACAAACAGTAGAAAACGCTCAGAAATGATACCTGGGGCAATCAAGACTTTGCGTCGAACTAATGCGAAGCTCCCGTTTAAATAGTCCGTGTAACGAGTAACAGCTGGAAGTGGAAAGCACGGAGGTGTGTGGGTAATTACAGTCCGGGTAGGAACGCTAAAACTCTGGTGATGGTCACAAGGCATGTGAATGAAAAATGAATCAAAGGCCTCAGCACTACACTGCTTAAAAAACAAGGGAACACTTAATCATCACAGTATAACAACAAGTCAGTGACATTTCAGGGATGTCCAGCAGAAATGATTGTGACTCAGTTTTACCTGCTCTGGTGCAAATGAAAGTGACAACAGGAATTGAAGGACCAAAGACAAAAAAATGGCTTTGCAACCCAATGGTGCCTTCATGTGAGGGAAAATTTTTCACAAAACACAAACAAATGAAGCAACTATATTTAATATATTGTGCCCAAAATTCTGTGATTTTTATAAAAAAAAATTTTAACACTGTTGTAACGCGCACATTCAGCTGATAAGCAGTTTCTAGCAATGCTGCCTTTCTGCTGTGCCTTTAGTTATTAGCAGAACATTAAAACATTACAATCTAAACTTACTCTTTTAAACACACTAAATCAAAAGTTAAAATCACAGAATTAAAAACTAAAATAAAAAAATAGATGATGTAAATGTAAGCAGAAATGATTGTGACTGTGGTCCTCCAGGAAATAAGTTTGAGACCTGTTTTAAGCATTCTTTTTTTTTTTTTTTTTTTAACTCATCTCACCTTGGTAGTAGCTAATGGAGATTCAGACAAACAAATCGCTCACCTGAGTTTCAATTTTGTCTTTTCTCTTTTTTACCCGACTTCTCCTTAAAAACAAGAAATTTTAGAATAATAATTTAGAATAATATTGGACTTATTATAACACAATATTTAATTTCTGCAAATCAAATATCTTACCAGATCAGTACAATTGCAATTATAGCTGCAGCTCCACAAACCACTCCAATGGATATGTACAATATCACAAGACGTCCTACAAATGAGACAAGAGTAAAACATGAACAGACTGATTTTGCTTCTCTTTAGAAGAAGTCCTGTAAGTAAATGTGCTGCTGTAAATGTACCTTCAACAGTGACAGTGACAGTAACAGCATCTGATCTCTGAGATCCATGTTGATTGTGAGCCTCACAGTAGAAGCGTCCACTCTGTAGTGTCCTGAAACTCTGTCC
>JAUMHP010000040.1:270003-281701 GCA_032361065.1 Enteromius trimaculatus | reverse complement strand
TGTGTTCACGCAAAATACACCGGTGTCACGCGAGATCACTTTCCTTCCGGCGCGCATTTTTAATGGCCAGATCTGTACCTGTCCATATTTATGTGTGAGTACCTCTTAAAGCAGTGAGCAGAAGTGAGGATCCAGCAGCTGCTGATCAAAGTGGCTCCACATACCAACCGTCCGTCTGCCTGAGACCCCCGTAAGCGCACAGCTGCCTGCCACGGCCAGCCTCCACTACACCACACACAAACACACACTAGCAATTTGCATTTAAACACACTGCACATTCATTTTCTCATTCCGACCACATAAACAATTATTCTGAGATGTGTCATTTGTTATGTCAAAGATGTTTGTATACATTTTGACCCTTTCTGCTTACCGTAGCGAGTTTTCTCCTCCTATTATTCTCTTCTGACGGGTATGAGAGGGTCTTAGACCACACATGGAGCCCACTGCCTCTGCAATGTAACAAAAACACATATTTCTATAAAGCATGCTTGGCTGAATCTCACAAAATCTGTTAGGAACATCTGACATGGTTTTCTCATAGCAAATGTGACCCTGGACCACAAAACCAGTCATAAGGGTACATTTTTCTGAAACTGAGATTGATAGATTTATAGGTTTTCCATTGATGTATGGTTTGTTATGATACAACCAATTTGAGTATCTGGAATCAGAGGGTGCGAAAATAATCAAAATACTGAGAAAGAGTTGTCCAAATAAAGTTCATATTACTAATAAAAAAAAACATTTTGATATATTTACATTAGGAAATTTACAAAATACCTTCATGGAACATAATATTTACTTAATATCCTAAAGATTTTAAGGCATAAAAGAAAAATCTATAATTTTGACCCATACAATGTATTTCTGGCTGATGCTACAAATATCCCTCAGCGACTTAAGACTGATCAGACAAATCAGAATAAATTATGAATCTACCAAAGACTACCTATGAATCTATCAATATTCAATATTATAGCAATGAAAAATAGGCATATATTTCTGCATGCATAATATAATTTATCATTTTTCATTTGAGTGTCAAACAAGACATTCATCTGGATGGATCTGTAAGAGTTGAGAGACTGTTCATCTGTGTTTGTGTGTACATACAGATGTGCTTGATGGACCGAAGAATGCAGGCTAGTATTACATAAAATAATACCATAAGATTGTAATTGTTTGCTTAGCTTATCTGCCCTTACGGTTTAATGGAAAAAGCAGGCTGGATTAACTTGCATTAGAGTTATTAGATTGATAAGAATAACAAAGCACAAGTGAGGCCTAAATGCCAGCGATCATGAGACGGCGAGCCAAACCACATCCTCTAGAGCAGACATACTTCTATTTCAGCACATACTGCTCAGGTGATAGTTTCCATCTTTCACTCTTCTTTTAGGTGGTTTCAAGTATTTTTACAGGTGTGAGGATCCCTAAATCTACCCTTCAAAACCATTGTCCAAGGGCCTCATCTATAAAACACGCGCACACACGTTTGATCCAGAATGTGCAAACCCACACCACTGTTCAGATTTATAAAAATGAGCTTTGACGTGGAAGTGCTTCTTCAGGTTCTTAAGCAGACATTCACGCTTTTCCTCGTGACAGAGTCAGAGTACTGCAGATAAATGGAAATCTCGCCATTCACAAAAGGATTTGGACATTGACTGGTGCTGTTTAATATGCTCATGATATTAATTAGGGGGCATTTACTAAGCTGAGATCTGAAACTTTTCAGCTAGGCACAGTTTCAAGATCACTTGCGATTGCACATCTGGAAGGTGTATTCAGGCTTTCTGGCGTGTCTGTGAATCATACGTAAGCATATTTTACTAATGATCTTAGATCAAATGTACAGCGGTTTCTACGCAACATTCTATAAATGAGGCTCCAGGAAACACATTTTCCCTGCTTCTTAATGAACACCAATTCAGTGATTTATATACTTTGTAAAGTCAAATAATGGCAATTTAACTGCAGTTCTTTTTAACCTGTGTTTAAAAATATTTATCATTCTATCATGTGTCATCATTTACTTCTCTTTATGTCTACGGTCAAAACCGTATGGATTTTTTTTCTCGTAAAAACAAAATGAGTTATTAGACAGGATGTTTATGCTGCTCTTTTTCATACAATTAGAGGGAATCCAACTTTGTTTGATACTAATAAACTACTCCTTTTACACATTTACATTTGGTACATTGTAAATGTGTACATTTCCTTTTAAACCTTGTCGGATATGTGACAATATGTGATATGTGAATGCTGTAGCTATGAGAAGGCAAAAGAGAATGTCCCACCTTTGACGTCAGAAGAATCTCTCTGTATCCCATAGTTACAAATAACCCCGGCATCTTCGCTATGGCGGCAGTTGTGTGTCCCAAACGGTTGTTTGATACAGTCAATCAGTGAATGTTCCCCACCTGTGCACTTAACATTGTCAGTGTGAATAGGCCCCTCACCCTCTCCAAAATACGCCATTACACGAGCTTTAGCCAGACCACTGCAAAATAATAACAGTAAAAGATACATTTTAATACATACGTTTTTTATATATATAAATATGATATATATAAATACAGTGATATATATAAATATGATATAAATTTAAAATAAAATGAGATGAGATGAAAATGTTACCAAAAATACTTAAAAATGAGAAAAATAAAATAGTAAAACTAACAATGTAAAAGCTAAATAGGGGAAATATATATATATATATATATATAAATATATATATATATACACACAAAATAACTCAAATAAAATGAAAAAGAAAAACTGAAAATAAAAGTTAATTCAAAATAATAATAAATTTTACTCAAATAATACTAAAATTACCCTGTTCCAATTAACCAAAACCAATTAATTATGAATTGCTTAACCAATCACATTCTCAAAACTAGGTGTAGTTCCTTTCTCAGTCTAAAGCATGAATTATATTGTACCTATTCGAACACTTAACAATAAGAGATCTGTGTAGGCTCTGGGTGTATTTACTCAAGAGGAACATATACTGTGACACATATTCAAGCACAGAATAAAAAACACAAGAGCAAAGTGTCGCCCACTCCAACAGAGAGAAGTGAGCTCATCAGATATGAGCATCAGTTACAGTGTCATAACATGACCTCTGACCCCCCCTCAGGGGGTGTGCGCGAGGGAAGGTGTTGATCATATTAGTGTGTGTAAATCTGACAGTCTTCTCAGTTTTGTAACCCGAACTCGACAATAACATACAAGCAAGATTCACAACTGGACTTTTTTGAAACAAATTGCGAAACTATTCACGGAGTAGACCAGAACTAATTAAATCTATTGTGAAATGAATAGTCTGTTGTAAAGGAGGTGAATTCTTTCTATTTCTCTTTTCTCCTGGGTGTATTCTCCTCAAACACAATACAGGTTTTACATTCTTTAGCAAAATGCTTTGGTGATTAAAATTGAGGACATTGGTAAAACATGGCTTGATCTAAAAAAAACAGTGCCACTTAACATGCTAACAAAGGCTAAGAACACTTGTTAAGAAATACTACAGTACCATTAGATACATGCCACCAGTGCCTAGAATCATGGTCTGATGTGGTTTTTAGTGATCTTATGAGGTCTAATAGGAATAGGTTTACTGAGGACAGAGCTGATTTGTTATGTTTTAATGAGGTTAAATGGGACCTGAAATGGTCTAATATGGTCTTTGTGAGATGTTCACCTTTCTCTGACTTTTTTTTTCCGACAATAAAACTTTCAAACCTACACTTTTAAAACTATTTCATGCTTTCAAACCAGGCTTTGTCAAGCCAACATCAAAGTTAGTTATGAAACATGCTTTAATAACGTGTGCGGATAAATAAAAAGTTACATTTCAGACATTGCCAACATTGAATTATTCTACCTTAATTTTACCTGGTATTACATGACATGGCACAACATGACTCAGCAGAGACGGCTATTCAATTGCTGATGGTACCTGTAACCCAACTGTCTGCACACAACCTCTGCATCCCGATCCGTCCATCCATCATCACAAACCGTCCCCCACTGGCCAGCCACCAGGATCTCCACACGCCCCTCTCTCTCATTCTCTCCACCCACCAGTCTCACAGGCATACCTGATAGAAAGGTAAAACAAAATACATGAATGCACACATGCTGCATTTTGCTTTTATCAGCAGGTGGTAGTGCAGTGGTTATAGATCAGGATGGATCTGATTAGCTGTAGGTTTAAAGTAACAGTTCGATCACCAATATAACAGATACGTACAGTATATGCATTATATATTATGTGCAATATTGTAAAGGGACGTATTTTAAAGTTAGAATGTAAAATTTATATTATAAAACTACCTATTATTCATTTCATTACCAAAAAATAAGTTAATAAGTTTTGTCATTAAATCTTAAATTACTATGCATTCACAAAGGAAAATAGTTCGAAGAATGTTGGTATCCAAACAGTTCATGATAGCCGTTGACTTTCTTAGCATGAAAATAATACTATGTCAATGGTAACTGTTAAAAATACAATTATTTTGTGTTACTTTGGAACAATCTGAGGGTACGCAAATGAGTTTTCATTTTTGGGTGAACTATCTCTTTAAAGATGGCAAATGAAACTTACATAAAATTGCTAAAAACCTATTTTACACAACATCTACTGAAAAATCAATTTTTCAAAATTGTGCATCATACTTTGACAAGTTTTACAGTAAATTTTTAAGCTGTTGCAAATTATCCTATACTTATGGAACTGTTTTGCCCATGATGAAGACGAATAAACTGTAGTTGCTCAAAGAATACTAAATCCATGACAAGTGTACCGTGAGTGATTCTGGATAATATAATGTCTATGTAACAAGGAGACAGGGAGGCGTGCGGATCCATGTGCAAACTTTAATAAACAAACTCAGAGTACAGACAGGCAGGGTCGATAACGGCAAACATGAACATGATAGGCATAGGCAATAGAATAATCCGAGATACGAAGCGATGGTCGGATGATCGGCGAACTTAATCCAAGAGGGCAGAGACGAGAGAGAATATCCAAGGCAGGCAATGGGGTCGATAATTCAAACAAGGAAACACGGAGAGACATGAACGGCTGAACAAAGGGATAAATACAGGGTACATCCAACAATGACGAGCGAATTCACATAAAACAAACGGGGCTTATATACACATGAAAGTTAGGCTAAGGGGTGGAGAAACGGATCAGTGGCTATGACAACAGACAAGGTGGGTGGAGACACAAGTTCATAATAAGAGTCTGGGGAAATCAACAGAGACAAACACACAATAGAGACATGAAGCTGAAGTGCCATCCAGCGGCTTTTGCTGGCACCTCCAGCTGAACTGTTACAGTCTACTGAATGGCAAATGTCCAATCAGCACTCAATCCAGTGATTCCTATTGTATGCATAACACATTTCTGGTTCAAAGAGTTCACTTACTCGCCCTCGCATCAACCCATTATTAGGACAGGTGAATTGCAAAGATTAATTAAAAGACATATACTCACTGCTTCTGTGGGTGCGGCTGAATCATGAATGATTTGCGCGAACATAAACACATTTCGGTTGATCAAGGGTGCGTTTCCCTTCAGAACCAAACATAACGGTACTCCTCTGTGTCTTCAGTCACTCAGATGTTGGGGGTAAATGACTTCTGCTATGTTCATTAATACATTCAACAACAAAACACCTAAATCGCTTAGGAGACATGCTTGGGCCCTCAGGGCGGGTCTGAGGTAAGACACCAGTTCAGTCTGTGTGACACGCTGCTGTCAATCAACTATTGTGGGTGTGGCCTCTGTCTGTGTGATGCCACATCGACATGCATTTGAGAATGGCTTGATTTCAGAAGGGGCAACTTATTCTTCTTTTAATTTAACAAAACTAATTGTGATCTTTATCTTTTATTGTAGGGCGGTTGTGTACACACACTCCCAACCAGTGCCGTATCTACCATTGAGGACACCAAGGTCATGTCCATTTCAAATTAGTCAAAGCTGAAATCCGGCAGTGATGAGAAATTCCAAACACAGAACCCTGTCCGTGTCCGAATCCATATGTCGTCTGTATTTTCTCCCAATTAAATTCACATTCTCCGTCTAATCTCAAGTGAATCTCCGCCTCTATCTGCCTTTGCAGGCACTTGACGTCATGTTACTTTACCTATTCAGAGAGTCGGGAAGCCTGATTGTATGTTTTTTCACGTAAGCTAATACATCGTAGTGTGGTCTTGAGCGAAATGAAAAAAATGACCTCGGTATTTGAAAACTCCTGGCTACACACCTGCTCCCAACACACATTTCAGTCCAAAGAGCTTGAAAAAGTGTATGTACCACCGTATGACCCCTTTAATATTAAATCTCTTAAAGTTCTTTTAATGTTTATACAATTATTATTTTGGAGATTTTTTGGGCTGAACTATCACTTAAATCCACTATCTGAAATACATTTAAACTATAGAGGAAATGAGGGAGGCCATGGAAGGACAACTTACGTCCATATATATATATGTGTGTGTGTGTGTGTGTGTGCGTGTGCGTGTGCACGTAACACAGTAAGAGGCATAAAAAACACTTGGTGCTGGAGAGTCAGTTTTAGGTTTCCACTCATGGAACACCTGCCTCCACTTACACATAACACAGACACACAAACGCAATCAATCACCATCTACAGACCCGTCAGCAATATCAGCGACACTCTCTGTGCAAGAAAAAAAACATGACTTACTAACCACACATTCATTCACATTTGCAGCCAAAATGAATATGTAGCCAAGTTTGTTCATAGAGCTCATAGTTCTGATTCTAAATTCTGATTGGACAAGTCATTTATGCATAGTCACGACTGCATAATAGCTGAAGCTTGCATGAATGTGCCAAGTTGCATTATTGTGTGACAACCATACACAGCCTAAAGGTTTGGATTATTTTAGATTTACAAGTTTGATTTTTATTACTACCACCTGAGTCAGTTTATATTAACATGCATGGCTCCTCACGGCTTACTGCTCTGCTACATTGTGTTAACAAAACATACAGCTTTATGAACATCTGCAATACCAATCATTCCTAAAGCTTGAACTTCATTTCTCACCGTCATGTCTCACTTGTCAGCAGTTACTCAGGGACTTTTTTATTAAATAAAATTTACTTCATAAAGCCTTCAGCACCAGCGGCTATGTGATAACCATCCATACTGACATGTTTTTTCAGATGGTCTCTACTCTTCATCAACTCTGTCGATGAAAAACACTCCAAAAATCACACTCAGAGCAGTATTATTTATTTGGACATGTTTCTACTGAGTGAGAACCTGAGTGTTTGTATATATATATTGGCCATCTTTCGTTCTTATGCACTGCCATTCAAAGATTTGGGGTCGACAAGATATTCTAATGAATAAAAGTCACTTATGCTCACCATGGTTGAATTTATTATATGAGAATTACAGTACAAGTTATATTATAAAAAGTTTTTATATATTTTAAAATTAATCTATGTGATAGCAAAGCTAAATTTTCAGAAATCCTTTAGAATTCAAATTGAAACATTGTAATATTTCAAACATTTCTTATTATTTCTACTGCTGATATTCTTTAGAAAAGTGATATAGGCCTATGTAACATTCTCTTATAACCGAAATACTTTGTAACATTATCATTTTTGCCAATTTAATGTCGATTAAATGCATTCATTTCTTTAAAAAAAATATTATTGACCCTAGCTTTTGAAAGGTAGTGTATATTGTCTGGTTTGTGAGAGAGAGATATATAAGGAGGCAGAGAGATGGATATTGAGTAATCATCCATGAAAATTAAGTTAATGGAATTGCTATACAGTAACAGCATAACTGACAGAATATTTCCTGTTAATCACATCAAACATCTCTGTGCTGCTTTAGGAGGAAATCTGCTGATTTCTGCAGAATGCATTTAAGCATGATCAAATGAGTTAAATGGAGCTGAGAGTATTACTAACTGAAATGAATGACTTTGTGAAGTATGGGTTTTCCGGTCCAGGTGAAGTTTTGTGGGTATAGGCTCTTATGGATTCCATGTGGCTCACAGGCAAGTAAGAACTACATTTAAGCTCATTCAGTGAAAATGAAACATTATTTAAGAGAGTTTCCCATAGAGCTACACACACCACATTTTCATAAAACTATCAACTTGACAGAGGAAGTCCAGAACGTGTGTGTGCGTGTGCATGTAAGATGAATTCAACAAGCAAATCAGAAGGAAACGCTTAGGGTAGTACTAAAAAGAGTTGTACAAAATAAATTGCCCCCAGAAGGTAGCTAAAGAGTATCCAGGTATGTCCTCTATAGGAAAATAAAAATGTTATATTTTACTCTGAAAAATGGACAGTAGTCTATTGCATAGAGCCATTTAGATTTTTGTGTGTGTGTGTGTCCATATAAAAGAATAGTGCAACGTGTTTGATGAGAATACTAATAAGTGGAGACTTCTTTAATCTTTAGTTAAATCTTGTAGTTTATTTATACACACAAAAACACCCTCATTTGAATTCCTATTGAGTAAGATTAATTAAAGAGGGAGATCTCTATAGTGAAGTTTCTTGAAAGCATCAGATACTCTGTCCAAAGTCAATAAAGTTAAATCAGCCGTAGAGTGCAGGACAAATAACTGCAGCAGGGCATTTACACACAAACAGTAGTATAACACTGCGGTAGAGTATTATCATGAAAATAAGGTGTTTTCTGTTATCTGATATGTGGGAGTGTTTACCATATGTACGTCCATATAACTGTATGTCTGTCTGGATCGGGTAAAATCATCAGCTCTTTATGAAGCTCAGAAGGAGTCAGCCATGATAAGTCTAGTGGCAGCTGCACTTAAACATCTGACTTCATGCTCTCTGACCATTAGCAGAACTTGTTCAGTCTGACTGAAATTTTACTAAGATATCAGAGAAATCTTTCTACAAAAGATCTCATAGATAATAATTCTCTATTTGGATTTTTATTTACATAAATATTTAATATTGTGTGTATTGTAACTGATAAACAGAATCAGCTTTTTCAGGTATTATGTGTGCATAAATGGGTGTACATACACCATCCTCTGTGTCACATGGGCTACAAGTGTAGAGGCATCAGCACAGCAACCCCATTATAGTCAGCATAACTGTGAAGAACAGTGATTTAATAATAAGTAAAATAAATCATATACTGTCAAATATTCTTAAAACTGTTTTTAAGTTTAACTTTAATAGCAGTATATCTGATATCTGAACATTAGGATCTTTGTTAACGTGAAGTAATACGTCAGAAAACTAATATGGTAAAAAAGTTGGAACTACAGTGTATAACTTTAAGAAATGCATATTTTTATTTAATATTTTAATAGTGTATTTGGTAATAATAGTGATTTATTTATTCATTGACTTACAATCTTTATCAATAGAAATTTTATTGGTGAATATAAACACTGAAGATTTTAATAGCATTTACATTTTAACATTATGCTCACAATAACTATACAGTAAAAAAAAATTAAACCATTTCCAGCCAAAAACTTTTTATGTGTTTTGAGGACTGAAAATGCATATTTTTCAAAGCGCAAGTTTTTGAAAACGCCACTATTATTGTTTCCGAGTACACAGAAATCTTTTAAAATGGTGACGTCATGCGTGTGCGTGGTTCCTTGAAAAGTATGTAGACATGCCCAGTACGTGTCGATTTTAAAGGCAAGCGCTAACAAATGGTATTGTTCAAGAGTTAACACTTCTTGAGCAAAGTTTGCATTTAATTCACCAATATTATAAACAACAGCAGAGCTGTATCATATACATCATATAATCGTCACTTCCCGACATGTACTGCTTACTAACAAGGTGACAGCGCCAACTACTGGTCTGGCAAATGTAATACAATAGTTTTGGCCATTTTCACGGATATGTGTAATCGTTTAACGACATGAATCATTTTAAAGACATTGAGTCACTAAAAAACTTCTGTCAGAGAAGATGTGAGCAACAGAAAAATACTAGAATGACTGATATTTCTGCAAGTTTAAGTTCAAACTTTTAAACTGCATCTGGATTTCATAGGTCATATTGAATTCCCAGGCTGATGAAATTTGTAAGTCTCTGGGGAGACGCGAACAAGGCAGTGTTTTGTGTGTGTGTGCATGAGTGTGTCTGTGGTCTTACTGGTGGGCACGTTGTGTCTGGAGCGTTGGGGGTTGCACACTATAGCTACGTCTTGGCTATGAGTGCAGTCATGTTTGAACCAGCCCCTCCGGCTGCAGTGAGTTACTGTGGGCTCTTTTCCTGTACACCTGACATCATCCAGGAGAATGGGACCCACCGCCACCCCGAACCGCCCTGCAGACACACTTTCCCCTGTCCTGCGTCAATGCAACACAATTAGCAAAGCGGTCAATAATAAACAAACTGACAATCAAATCAGAAATACATATTAAAAAAATGATACCTGAAGCCCAGCTGCCTGCAAACAACCTGTGTGCTGATCTGTGTCCAGCCATCATCACACACGGTCCCCCACTGACCTCTGTAATGAACCTCCAGTCTCCCCTCATAACTCTTCACACCCCCAACCAGACGCACTGCACCATCTGACAAAGAGAGATAGGATCTCTTTACACCTGGTTTTATCATCAACCTCAGGTGAAACGCTGAAACGATTCCTAACTCAAATAACTTGATTACAAAAAATTATCTCTCTATTAGCCTCTATTATTTAATTTTAAAGTTAATGTCAATGATTTTTGCATTACTGTGACCATGCATTACGCTTACGTCACCCACAAAGCGGAAGGTGAGCAGTGTTTTGATTTGAGGGAGCGAGCACGGACCCTTTACTACGCGGGCTGCGTAATGGAAGGGAGCAATAACAATGGCGATGAGCAAAGAGACCAAATGAAACTGGAGAAAACAACAAAAATGAGCATGCAAGAGCATCAAAGTGGACGGAATTCATTCATTTTAAATGTAAGCTGGCAGCGAGAGGCGGCGCGTCCTATACGGCAAGCGCATAGAGGAGAGTTGAAATCAGGTTACCTTTATGGTAATGAGCTATGACTCAGAATGCAAAAGTCCAACGCTTGGCAGGGTGGCAAGAGCGAACTTTGACGGAACACAATTCCTTATTTAATAAATCAGTTTAAACCATGGCTGCTTATCAAAGGAATGAGTTTACTGTCAAAAAAGTTGTGCATGGCTTTTACGATTAGACATACGTAATACTTTTTCAATACCATGGCTTGGATGAATAACATTACTTGATAATTTAGTTTGAATACTGAACGTTGAATAAACGATGATTAAGCAATTAATCGTATTTCAGGAGGAGCACGCACGAACGATCGCAGCTGCCACCAATCTCCTATTACTTATAACCCCGCAAATCTCTCCTTCTCCACCTTAAATACCGCTCGCACCCTATCCTCGGCTTCTGCGTTTTTTGTCTCAGAGCTGTTTCTCCGCGAGCCAGGCAGCACCGCAGTTTTCACCGCTGCTAAACTTAGCTTGCTTTCTGCTTCGACACAAACGCTCTCGCAGTCCCCAGCTATAGCATTTCTAACAGCCTTAAGCCGAGCTCGCATGTCCAGACTCCTTATATGTTACTGGCAGCGTATCAGCCTTTACCGGCATTCAAAGCAGCGGTCTAATTTCAATGGCATTTTTCTATCAAGTTACGAGGCA
>JAUMHP010000040.1:259759-269903 GCA_032361065.1 Enteromius trimaculatus | reverse complement strand
CGAACGATCGCAGCTGCCACCAATCTCCTATTACTGATAACCCCGCAAATCTCTCCTTCTCCACCTTAAATACCGCTTGCACCCTATCCTCGGCTTCTGCGTTTTTTGTCTTCCTCCACCTCCCCTTCTGCCATCCGAGCCGAAGCCGACCCTCGCAAAGGGTCCCTCGTTTTGCCAAGTTCTCCACTTCCTCCGGGGGGCACGCGGGGACCAGGCTGGGCTCGGAGGCCGCCGGGCTCCCTGCCTGTCCCCTGGACAGTTCGCCATACAAGCTATTTTATCGCCGAGGTAGTGGGAACTAGTGAAATTGTTGTAATCATGTCCCTAAGTCTAATGTGCTCAATACAACAGGTGTGGTCATTTTTGATTGATTGCAATGAATAGGGTTTATAAATGCACAGTCATAAACTTACTGTATGATAATAATATTTTATATAATATTTTAATATTAATATAAAACAATTTATAAATATCATCAATAAATAAAATGTAGATTTTTTTTCCAAAAAAGAAACCAATTAGTTGTTCATTTTAAGAGGCCTGTCTTATTTTCTCTTGCATATTTAATATTGCTCTTTAATTAAGCAAAAACGTTTAATCCAATTAATAAATATACATTTTCTGAAGAATACTCAATTACTAAAATATTCGATAGCTACAGCCCTAATGTAAAACAATTTCTGCAAAATGCGTTTTAGAAAAAAGTCTCATAAGCCTTGAGTTTAGAATTAGACATAAAATGTACAGTAAATGACTAATACATTTTGAAAAGTGGGATCATAACAGTTTCTTGTTTAATGACGACAAGTTTTTCTCACTGAAATTGTATGTGTATATATATTTGTCAGACTTTGTGTTTTGTATTTCTACTGTTTTGATCCCCATGTGTCTGTCATGCTCATATTTGGTTGTTCCTGTCCTAGTTTGGTTGAGTGTGTTAATTAGAGTCTAGCACTGTACCCCATGTGAGTCTAGTTCTGTGCCATTAGTGTGTATATATAGTGTGTTGATGTTCTAGTCCATGTTTTTGAGTCGTCAGATGTCATCCCGAGTGTCCGCAGCAGCACTGTATGGGGTTTTATCGGTGCCAAAAACCAGAAGACCAAGCCAGAGCCCCGCGGATCCCAGCCCACGTTGTCCAGGTCCAGAGCTGAATTTATGGTCCGACATGCCAGATCTGATCCCCGCCAATCCCATTCCGCTATTCTCAGATCCAGTTCCAGAGTCACACCCAATAACGCCGATTCCGGTTCCAGCCCCTAGATTGCGGCCAATGACGCCAATCCAAATTCCAGCGCCAGAGTCCGCGCTGCAAGAGCCACAGCCAGAGATCATGGCAGGAAGGAGGTTTCGTGTCAATGTTCTAGTCCATGTTGTTGAGTCGTCAAGTGTCATCCCGAGTGGCTACCCATTGTGTCTTGCTTCATCGAATAAACCTTGTTTCAATGTTCCCTGACAATATTACAGCCCTAAAGGATAAAATAACTCTTTGACTCATGTCCAAAATCAAATTAACTCAAGTACACTAGTGGGCCACATTAAGAGTGTACTATAAAATCATATATTTTTAAAATCTCTCTGTGATTAATAGCCAATCAAGCACAAAGTTCAGCAGTCAATAATCAGTGAAAGTTGAGATGCAAATGAAGTGGAACTGCAGTCTCCAACACTTGCTAAAACCCACATGTTTTATTCCACAGGAGTTTTTTTCACTCAGTAGAGAGCCCTTCACATGAGTGATTATTATACAAACTCACAAACTGCTAAGCTCACTTTAAGGCGTGAAGTCTATGTGTTCGAGTAAAGAGGTCATGATATGAGAAATCAAATTGTCCTTGATCTTTTGACATGTACAAAGTCTTTGTGCCATCAAAACCTTGCAAGTTTTAAAGCTTCAAACATTCTCCCTGGTACAAAAAGAGCATTTATGATATAATATATATTATTTATATGTACCTGTAAGAGGAATGCAAGACACTCCAGCATCCTCTGTGTGGTCACAGTTGTGCTCCCCCCAGGCGGTTTTTGGACACTGCTCTATGGAAAGCTCATTTCCTGTGCAGCTCACCTCATCCAACAATACTCGCCCTGATCCTGCACCGAAATATGCTCCCACCCAAGCCTTAGCAATGCCCCTGTAGACATACAACAGAAAAAAACAAAACAATACTTTATTGGAAAATTCTGAAGTTCCTAACAACTCAAAACTATTACTTTGTGGATAAAGATTAAAGCTGGCATCCCACAACCTGATTTTCTAGTTGGTTTGCAGCCATTCATTTACATAGTCATTAGAAAATCAGAGGGGGGTTGTTTGTGCTGTGTATCTCACAGCAGGTGGTCGCAGATTCCTGCTAAATTCCTCCTGAAGACAGTAGAATATCAAGTATATTATGATTTAGATGAGCTTCTTTTCACACTGAGGAATTTATAACTTAAAAGTGTAAGAATCCATCATACTGAATGTACATTTGTATTGTACTTTATAAGTATTCAGCAAAAACTGTAGTTGTAGAAATAATATTAATGAAAGAAAGACTAATAGGTTACTTCCGTAACCCAGGTTTCCTGAGACAGGGAACGATTACAGTGTCTGCTAAGACGCTATGGGAAAAACTCCTTTTTCCCTCCTAACTGAAGCTTATTTAACATGCAGTGAAACTGCACAGACATTGGTAATTTTTTTAACCAATTTGCTGGCTACCATGCTGTGGCAACCAATGGCTGGCTCCTGCTGAAGCTAGCCTGAGGGGGGCGGGGCTGTCTATATTTAGTGGCTGAACCACCACAGGACTTCAGGTTACTTTGACTGAAACGACGGGCACTTACGGCGCGGCATGACTCCCTTAGACTCGTTCCCGTGTCTCAGGGAACCTGGGTTACGGAAGTAACCTATTCATTCCCTGTCAACACTTTACTCGTACTGCGTCTGCTAAGACGCTATGAGAACAGTATCAACACGCCACGCTGTAGGTGAAGAACAATAGCAAATGACAGCGAGCCCAGGTGAAAGCCAGGGCGTATAGTCACATAAGCATGCAGAGAACAATACCCTGCATAATGTATTCATACCGTTAGCATTAAGGCGTGTAACCAGTATTGCAGCGGCCGAGCCATAACACTGATGAGGCTTTGGCCATTAGACTCATCATTCTATGAAAGATTTTCAGGGGATGAAGCTTTGCGATCCTGAAGGAGGCTCAACGCACCATGGTCGCGGCGCGCTCTGTGAGAAAAAGTACTGGCTGAATGTGTCGCACCCCTTTAAGAGCAGTGCTTTCACCTCTGTCCGCAGCACATGAATGATGTGGTTTGTAACTGAAGTGGTGACGATGCCGCTGAATGACGGTGGCCGCTCTGCAAACTGAACGGTGTAACCATCTCTTTATTATCCCCATAACCCTATTTGAAACCCCAGGAATGGCTTGCCAGGCATTGTGCCACAAGGAAGGGTTTATTATATTGAGCGCTTTGTCGCTGTTTAGGGACATATGGCTCGTGTTGCTTTTTTAGAGAAAATGCTTTTTTGTGAGTTTGTGTGTGCGCTATCCCAGTGCGTTGCATGGGCGCTTTTACGGACCCAGTGTTTGCAGCTATTATATTGTGTCATACCCGGAGCATTGCGAGGTAGAGGAAAGAATGGAGCAGCTTATGGGGTGTAAAGATCAAAAACCACTCAAGAAGAGGAGTACTGATGATCAATTTGAGCGAAACCACAGGTAGATCAAAAGCACTGACTCAGACAGAGGGAGGGGGAGGGGCCGCGAGCTGTCTGTGACGGCGTTCCGTTCAGAGGACTTATTAGGATCGTGCAGCTCAGCAAAGAGATGCAATAATCCTCACATGAAACACACACTGAGGAGGCGGATTGTGCAAAATTCATACTCAACCACGAATGTAGTTCTCGCCTGGGAGGGGAGAACATGAGAGAGCCAGTGAGCGTGAGCAGTTAGATTGTGAAGCAGCCTGTCCACTCGCGCCCTTTTTTCAGAGCGCTTATAATCCTCAAATGAAACACATACCGAGGAGGCGGATAGTGTCTGCATAATTCACATAATTCACTTTGCGAGGCAGAGCATACAGCTTTTATCCTCCGAGGGGAATAAAGCCGCTTGAAATACGGGGACGTTGATTCCCTTGTAAGAACCAGCAGATAAAAGAGCAGTCAAGAAAGGGGGAACGCGAGAGCTGTGCTGGCATGCGAGTCCTTAAACCGACTGCTTAATTACTCATTTTCTTCTGACAGCCGAGGAGGATAAGCCGCTCGAAATGTCTGTGCAGTTTCACTGTGTGTTAAATAGGCTTCAGTTAGGGGGAAAAAGGAGCGTCTTAGCAGACGCAGTATAGTGAAGTGTTGACAGGGAACCTATTTAAAAGCATCTTAAAAGAGTCATACAAAGCCAATTTTCCACATGCTAATATGATTCTTAATATTAATAATAATTAGGGTCTTAATAGAAAGTTTGTAATATAGTTTGTTTTAAAATTTCTCAAAGATAGTGTAAAAAACGCTCGTTTTGCCCTATCAAAAACAGCTCTTTTGAAATCACTCTGTTATGTGTACTTCCCCTTTAAATCTTCACAAGCTCTGCTGACCCCGCCCCCTCTTTTCCAAGGCACTCTCAGGGGATCTTTTTAGCCGTGAAACTTCCTAATTAGCACATTATTAGGAAAGTTGATTTGCAAAGGTTCATTAAAAGACATTATACTCTGCTAATGTAGGTAAGGCTGGATCATGAATACACACCAACATGTACAATAGCTTGATTTTAGAAGGGGCAACTTACTTTTAATACATTAAAACAAAACTACAGGTGGATCTTTGCCAAAACACATTTCAGTTCAAACAGCTTGTAAAAGTGCATGTGGCACCGGATGACCCCATTAACACACTTGAGTACACATTTAAAAATTGGACTTTCTAATAATATGTAATGTTCTAAAAATCTCGATCAAATCTTCAAATCTTGAAATCAAAGCATACTAAAGCACATATAAAGTATTTGATAATTTTTGAACAGTGTTAAATATAGTTTATGTATTATAAAATGTTTTAAAATGCAACTTAAATGTTACAAATGGGTAATACCATATATACCCAAATAAA
Organism: Enteromius trimaculatus; assembly: GCA_032361065.1. NCBI lineage: Eukaryota > Metazoa > Chordata > Actinopteri > Cypriniformes > Cyprinidae > Enteromius > Enteromius trimaculatus. Next base: position 264,796 of record JAUMHP010000040.1, on the reverse strand, counting down.
TGGCATACAGCGTTACTGTAAACATATTTCAATGACAACTGAAGTAAATATAAAATTACATCTAAAAAATAAGTGGGTCAAAAATAGTTCAGCTAACTGCATTTATTATAAATTTACACTTTAATACATTTTAATTTGATTGGAATCAACATGCAATTAAATGTCCAGAAACATTGCATTCAATTCATCCTTAATTATATTGTTTCTATAATAAACACTCATATGTACTTCATCAAAACAGTCTGATCAGACAATCAATTTCGCAAACTACAGACCATTTTGCAAACTGATTGTATAATTGTTTTTTTGTTTGTTTGTTTTTTTAGGCTGTTCTCTTACACTTGCGAAGTAAATGCATTTTCAAAAATGGGAGCAGAACAGTCTATTGTTTCATGAATGGGATTTTTTTTTCTCACTGAAATTGTAGATGGATATATAATTCAGCCCTAAAGGATCCTTGATTTAATCTATTACAATTGTTTATGTTAATATACCTCTTTTTCAATTCACATTAATTCAGGAAAATGGGCAACATAACATGAAATAAAAGAGAAAAGTATAAACTGTAGATGTAACACTCATGTCCAAAATCGAATTAACTCAAGTACACTAGCAGGTCGCATTTGTTATAAGATTATATATTTTTAAATTCTGAGCAATAGACAATCAAGCACAAAGTTCAGCAGTCAATAATCAGTAAAAGTTGAGAGGCAAATGAAGTGGAACTGCAGTCTCCAACATGTGCATGAACCCACATGTTTTATTCCACAGTTTTTTTCTGCTCAATAGAGAGCCCTTCACATGAGTGATTATTATACAAACTCACACACACCTGCTAAGCTCACTTTTGGGCACCATTTGTTACGCCAAGCAGTATAATATAGTTGAAATGCTTGAAACAATCAACCTGATTCACATCTTGATCTTTGCATTCCCTCTTTCCGCTCCTCTGTAATTCCTTTCCTCCCTCTAAATCACCCTTTACGCCTCTTTGCCCTCTCATTCTGTCTTCCTCTGGCTCTCATCCTCTCATTATCTCCATTTTCTGTCTGTCTCTCACACTCTCACTATCTTACTGAGAACACTTTGGCTTTGTGTGTCAGGAACCTCCCAAGAAAATATTTCACATTTTTATGCAGAGAAGACACTCTGCTCCTCTCTTTCCCTCTCTCCATCTTACACTCCTACCTCCTCTCTGTCTTCCTTCTATTTTCACACATCTTGGTTGTAAGAACGCCCTGGTGTTCCTCTAAATAGACAGCTTGTTCCCAAGAAACCAGGTCAAGCCTCTGCTGCTTTGTTCAGGCACGAAGATTTGTTTTGTAATTTTTGTGTCAATTAATTAATTAATGATGAATAAAAATAATTCATTAATTTAGAATAAGTAAAGATAAAAAATATATAAACATTATAAATAGTAAAAAAATATTCATAATAAATATTAAAGTGGTCATCCGGTGCCCCATGCACTTTTACAAGCTGTCCCCTGAACTGAAATGTGTGCTGGGAGTGTGTGCACACAACCACCCTACAATGATAAAGATTCACAAGTAGTTTTCTTTTGATTTAATAAAAATAAGTTGCCTCTTCTGAAATCAAGTAATTCTCAAATGCATGTTGGTGTGGCAACACACCGACAGAGGCCACTCCCACAATAGTTGATTGACAGCAGCGTGTCACACAGACTGAACTGGTGTCTTACCTCAGACCTGCCCTGAGTGAACCTTCATGATCAGACCGAGACGCAGAGACAAGCAAGACTCCTAAGAGATTTAGGTGTTTTGTTGTTGAATGTATTAATGAACATAACAGTAGTCATTTACCCCTGACATCTGAGTGACTGAAGATGCAGAGGATTTACGCTATGATTGGAAATGCACTCTTGATCAACCGGAATGCGTTTATGTTCACGCGAATAATTCATGATCCAGCCTCACCAACAGAAGCAGTGAGTATAATGTATTTTAATTAATCTTTGCAAATCGCCTTTCCTAATAATGTGCTAATTAGCAAGTTTCACTATGAATACAGCTAAAAAAAAGATCCTCCGAGATGTCTCAGAAAAGAGGGGCAGCAGAGCTTGTGAAGATTTAAAGGGGAAGTACACAGAACAGAGTGGTTTCTAAAGAGCTGTTTATGACAGGGTAAAACGAGCGTTTTTTACACTATCTTTGAGAAATTTACAAACTTTCCATTAAGACTCTAAAGAATCATATCAGCTTGTGGAAAATTGGCTTTGTATGACTTCTTTAAATAATTACAAATATATATATTTTTGGTTTATGATTCAACCGTCATCAAATAATCATGTAATTAAAGTAATTAATTTGATTAAAAAAACAATTCAGACTATACAGTATGTAGTTTGAAATGTGTTTTAATACATTTTAGTCTAAACATCTACTGTAGATAAAATTTTAAGCATTTTTTTGTCATATTGGACACAACAAGAATGTAATGGCATACACAAAGCTTAGTAGTGTCTTCTGAATTCTTTCTTTCTCATTAGTGCCTTTCACCATGTATTAAATAGCAAGTAAGCATATTTATGAATGTTGTCTGATGCATCTAATGATCTAATGAAAGATTTATCATATATATAGTGGATTAAATTATTTACTGAGATATTTACTACACTTATTCTCCAACACTGTTCAGTTTATTTAAAAAAAATTAATTTACATTATGTTTGGTTCCCTTTTTAATCAACTGCATTGTGTTAAACCGACTTGAAACACTTCTGTTTTGTTTCCCCTTCCCATCATGCTTTGCACAGGGATAGATAAGGATAGAAAATCTTGATATAAAATATTATTTTAGGCAACATTTTTTTATTAACATTTTACAAACATTTTAAATAAATAAAATGTATCAATTTCATTAGAACTATATTTGATCAAATTGCTTTTAACCCAACTCAATTAAATTTCATTGCATTAATTTGATTTTTATGAGTTGGGGCTACACATATTTATTGGATGGAAATCCTGCCCACAATTAAATTGAGTTAATACAATGAATAATTTTTTGCATGGATCTGATTTCAATACAAAACAAATGAATGAGATTTGAAAACCAAAACTGATATATTTTGTTTCAGACACTCAAATCCATTACAAATATCTAAATACATACAAATATATTCTAGTACAAATATATTTATTTATTTATACTTGTAATTTATTTCATCTAATCAGTACATTGATGATTCATTTAATTAAAAATCAAACCCAGTCCAAACTGCATGGATATGTACATATGTTGTATGAAATATGATTCAGTGCATTCCAGTCAGATCAGATTTCAAGTATTTTTCATCATATGGGACATAACATGAATATAATGGCATACACAAAGCTCAGTAGTGTACAGCTGTGTCTGGATTCTTTCATTCTTACGTGACATTCACTAATATGAACGCTGCGTTGTCTGATTTATCTCATGCTTTTAATACCACTATATATTTCATATATATTCATTTGAATGGATCTGATTTTGTGATTGAAAAACAAATGAATGGGATTTGGACACATGACAAGTGAATGTCCTGTAAAATTCAGCTCATTGGTGACCCTGGACCCTTGCTGGAGTATATTTGTAGCAATAGACAAAAATACATTGTAGTATTTATTTTTTATACATTTTTAACATAGTCACAATTATATATTTTTTATTTAAGATATTAAGAAAATATAATGTTCAATTTTGTACATTTCCTATCACAAATATATCATAGCTTAATTTTTTTGATTAGTAATATGCTTTGCTAAGGACTTCATTTGGACAATTTAAAGGCAATTTTCCTGTATTTTTTCCAGTATTCCATATTTTCAAACAGTTGTATCTTATTGTACTATATACAATAGTATTGTACTATCATAACAAACCATACATCAATGGAGAGCTATTTTTATTATTTATTCAGCTTTCATTTTGTATATTAACCTCAATTTAGAACAATGTACACTTATGACTGGTTTTATGGTCCAGGGTCACATTTACATTTGTGTGTGTCTTACCCCAACCCAAGCTGCCTGCAGACCACCTCAGCGTCATTATCATCCCATTGGTCATCGCACACTGTGCCCCACTGTCCTGCATGATACACCTCTACTCTGCCCTCATATGCTGATGGCCCACCAGAGAGACGTATTGGGACAAACACTGAATCTAAACACACACAAAAAAGTTATTTTCTCCTAACTTGAGAATATATTTGTCATTATGTCTGTGTTTATGTAAAGACTGCCTGAGCGTGTACATACCCTCCACTGGCGTGCAAGAGACAGCAGCCGCCTGACGGTTAACACACACTCCCCCGTTCCAGACGGTGCGATTGCACTGCAGTAAGTCCTCTTCTTGTCCATCACAGCCCACAGTCTGCCAGTGAACTACAGAGACCACCAGTCGTGACAGAGGACTCCCACGTGCACGCGCTCTATAGCTGAGACAGAAAAGGACAATGGGATGATTTTTTTTTTATTTAGTTTCTTTACCAGAGTCTTGTATCAGCTATGCATGTTCATTGTTTATTGTGTTTCAATTGCTCATCTACCTTTGTCAAAGATAGTAAATGGTAGATATAGTCATTGACCTGTTACAGATTTATTTATCTGTTATACAGATTTATTTAAACTAGCGCTGTCAAACAATTTTGAATCACATCCAAAATAAAGCTGTTGTATACTTAATTAATGAGTGTGTACTGTACATATTTATTATGTGTGTATATATAAATGCAAGTACATGCATGTATATATTTAAGAAAAAAAAATATTAAAATATGAAATGTTCATCATATAAACTTTCATAATATAAATTTATAAATGTATATACATGTATATCAAATTTATTTATGTGTGTGTGTGTGTGTGTGTGCACCTGGTATTTATCAAATTGTCCCCATAAAGATAGGAATACCAGTACATTTTGACCTTGTGGGGACATTTCTTAGGTCCCTATGAGGAAACAAGCTTATAAATCACACAGAGTTAAGTTTTTTGAAAATCTAAAAGTGCACACAGTTTCCTGTAAGGG
>JAUMHP010000040.1:247920-259659 GCA_032361065.1 Enteromius trimaculatus | reverse complement strand
ATTCGGACATACTACTCGCCTCGCATGCTGTTTTTCACGTACTATATAGTAGGGAAGTAAGCGATTTCGGACGCAGCACTAGTAATCCCGAAGACCTTGATTAGCTTGTTCAGGTGTGCTTGATTAGGCTGAACTCTACAGGACAGCTGCACTCCAGGACCAATGTTGCCTACCCCTGAGTTAGACTTACAGTAATGATGTTCTTTGAAACCATTGGAAAGATTGTGTCTTCTAGACAGCAATGAGATTATCTGGAGAGCAAGTTGAGATCTTTGCTTAAGTATCCACAGTTTCACAAATGATCTCAAAAAATTCTCACATTTCCCAAAATACCAGTTTAATATGTATATAAATATGAGATTTCAATGAAAAACTGTTATGCCTCAGAATGTTTGCCTCAAAAAGGTGTATTTGCAACTTAATATCTCCCAGTTGTGGGCGACTTAAAATTTTGGAACATGATCATATATTTCACAACTGGCTTTTTCGTATGTTTTTGTAAAATTCCAGCTATATTCCCTTTTTCCCCACAATTTTTCCATGGATTATTTACATTGTTACGTTACATTTCCTTATTAATCCTCTAGCAATTTTCCATAATTATTGGATCTTAAAAATGTTACTAATTGTGTGTGTACATATCAGGTTCAAGACCAAACTGGAAGCCTCACTGGCTCACTACAGAATAAAACATAATTTGCTGACTATTGACAGTTTCCTTCCACCAGTTGTGAGGGTTAAACAACAAAGATCACAAATATTACCACTCTATGCCTGGGTCAACACTCTCAAATCCAGGTAGTGTGTGTGTGCATGTACTTATGTATACACAATTGTAATTTTCCTTATTTGATATGTACACTTGTCATATTGTGTTTTTATTCCAATTTATGCAGCATAGAAAATGTATGTGAGACTCTGAAGACATCAGGCTTCACTCAGGTGGACTCACACACACCCCTGGTAGGAAATGTGTTCTGTAAAGACAAACACTGTTCCAATGTACTGCTGTTTCCCAGACGGCTCTCAAAACAACTTCAGAAAACCAACCTAGTGACAGAACACACACTCATAATACAGGTAACAAAGACACACAGACATACAAGCATCAGAAATGAAAATCCAGATCTGGGTTTAATGTGTGTTTATAAAAACAGGATAAATCTCGTAGTCTGGCAGCATGTGCGATTCGCCCACTGCTGGTGGTAAATGGAGACGTACTGATGGTGGGGTCTTTTTCTGCTCTGACTGTGGCTCATGTGGCTGTCCAGGCCGCTGTCTGTTCTGGCTGTGTACATGTATGTGGGGTTCATAATGTCTCCTCCTTCAACAATGAATTACAAACCATCCTTACCTCTACCGCCTGCAAAAGTAAGTGTTATTCTGCTGAACCGTATACATGAGCGACATCTACATACCACAATAAAGTACCTGTTATTTGTTTAGTCAGTAGGGAAGTCATTTTCTTTCTTTTTTCGCCACAGATGTGAAACTGATGTCTGAGTACTTCAGTGAACTTAATGAATGGGATTTGCGTATTCAGAAGGTCCGGGTGATTGTGTTGCTCCCGAAGTGTTCTGTGTCAGCACTTTGTAACCCTGTTGAGTTTATCCTCAATGAGAGCGGAGGTAGAGCAATGCATGGTTTTACATTTGAGACATTCTCTTTTTCATTGTGGCGAGCATTGAATAAATGCAAACTAATATGACATTTCAAAATAACACATACGGCTCTTATTCAGACAGAGGGCTGCTGCATGGCCTATCTAAAGGAATCATCTCTGACAGTAAACTGGAGGCACTGGTTGTCAAGCAGAAACAAGATCTCAACCATGCACTCAGCTGTGAGACACACACACACACATTCATTTATTACCTGATTTTTTTTGACAGTAAGAAGTTTTAAAACTCCCTCTAAGTGAGAACGACTCATTGTCATTTTTACTGAACTTATCATTTTTATCCATGTGTTCCTATGTCCTTTTCGATTGTACAAAAACTAGCAGTTACAAATCATTTTTGTTTAATATTTCTAAAAGAAAAAGGCTAAATGAAATTCTTTTGTCTGTGTTATCCTCACAAATGTATTTTTTGACGAGAAAAGCCTGAATAGATTTAGATATTGTGCCTTACTCGAAAACAATGCGAGGTAAAATAAAGCGAAGGATCAACTTTTCATTGATGCGGTCTGCTTTCTGCTTAGACCTATGTTTGCCACTCTCATTTACACAAGCATGTAAATGAGAGTGGGTGGGGCTAAACTGGCAGTGATGTAGAAGCAGGCGATGATCTTCTGCGTAGGTGATGTTTGGTCCCACTTTTGATTGTTTTCACATTTTAATGCTCCCGGACGGGCAAAACTAAGCCTTGCGCCGCTGACTGCGAGTAATTTTTACGCAGTATGTGTTAAATGGTAAAACGCAGATATTAAAAGGTGAAATTTAGTACACACCGTATTGATGATGCATATTTTGTACAGGCAAGCAGATGAAGCCAGAATATAAATGCAAGCTGCAAAGTTTCACGTTAAGTGGTTTCTCATAGAAAAGGCCTATAAGGAACCATTGCATTCATATTCCGGTCTCACTCACTCTCAGATTACTGAATTTGATATTTTAATTACTGTTTTTAAAATTTATGAAGACACTTTAAGTGTTTCTGCAATATTTTATTGCACTGTTTAATTATTGAAATATCGCCGCGAGGGCTTAATATGGATTGCTAATTGACAAAACTTGATATATAAAACACAAAATATTTGTGTTATACTAAATGAACAACTGACAGGCTTGTGCTGCAGTTCTATGGATGCGTTGTCCTCCAGGAGTAAATATATATGTGCTATGAAACTATGAATTACTTCATAAAGTGGCTAATTCTACAAGCTGTCATTTTGGCCTCAATATAAGTGGATTCCTAAAACGTACTCAATGTTTTTGTATATCAAAATATCAATGGAATTCTGATTTCTCAGTTCAAGAAAATGGTTATCTTAAATAGTTATTGTATTTTTGTATTTTTTACATTTTTAATCAAATAAATGCAGCTAAAATATTCTCAACCTCAAATTAGTGAATGGTGCAAAATTAGTTTATAAATCACATATTGACTAATATTGACCTAACTTGATTAACTGCAGTTCCTAAGGTGAAAGCTGTGGTGTACTGCACATGCTCAGTGAATCCAGAGGAGAATGAAAGACTTGTGAAGAGAGCGCTTGAGAACGCAGACAGCAAAGCAAAAGCCGTGCCCTTCAGGTACGCACACATTAAGTCTTTCCTGTCACACGCCACTAACTGTAAGGATTTAAAGTCGCTGTATCCATGGAAACAGCAGTTAATCCACGGAAAAGCAAGTGGGGGAAGGATTATGTGAATATTTGAGTTATGAGAAAATGGATATGAGTTGGATTGAATTTACAACACAAAACATCTCTCTGTGTTTCTCTCAGGCTGGTCGGTGCAGGATGGGATGATGAGGAAGAGAAGTTTTTCAGAACTCAAGCATCTGACGTCACAAATGGCTGTTTCCTCTGTGTGATGAAAAGAGAGGTTAGAGAGAAATTCAAATGATTAACAGGTTTTATCACATATGTAGTAGGACTTTTACAACCATAATGATTTGCTGTGATTCATATGCTGTTTATATCTAAACAAGCGTGAAGAAGTGTCTGTGAGTAGAGTTGGTGAGAGGGCTCACACACACACACACACACACTCACCGCTCTCATGCAGAGCTTGATGCATTGCTGTCCTAAATACTGGCAGCGTAGCTCCGGTTCGCACTAAATAATGAACACATGTGTCTGATCACATTAGCATCCACACAAGACCACACACAGCAAGAGAAACAAGGCTGGAGCATCTTTTGTGTGTGCACTTTATACTGCATATAGATTACTTTTGTACTACAATGTGTTCAATGTATTATACAAGTCAAACTGAAATTAAAATGAAATACTATTCAGTTAAAATTAAATATATCAAATTAAATACAAATTTCCATCAAAATTACCATTACAGTAATCTGTTATTTATCACTGATACTAAAACAACGGCAAAAATAAAATAAAAAAATGAATAATTTGTTTATGTCAGTGAGATCATTTTTTTTGCAAAGAAATGAACAACGATGCTGTATTAAAATGATTAAAAGCGACAGTATAAATAATACTAAAATAATTTCGGTTTTTAAAAAAAATGCTGTTTTTAAATTTTCTAATCTCTAAAGAGTCATTAAGAAATGTATCAGGGTTCGCAAAAAACATATTAAGCAGCCTATGTGTTTTGAAAATTGATTGCATAATATGAAATGTTCATTTATTTAACATGCCTCAACCTGACATAAACTCTTGTCCCAAGAAAACGTTTTTTTAATTATTAAAATCTACCTTCATCTCATTGTTGACAGAAGTTGTGTAAAATCAGTCAGATCTTACCAGGGCTTTTGCAGGTTAGTGAGCAGAATAAATGATATGGTCACTGATATCGTGCTGTCTGTGGCTAGGACTATTGAGATAACACCTTTGACAGCTAGCCCCAGTGTAATATTGCTTTATGCATAAATATGTATGTGTGTGTTTTCTCTCTAACAGCAAGACCCAGCAGAGGTAGAAACTGTGCAGGATATTTTAGCACGCGCTGCTGCTAAAGGTTTGTTGGGGGGGCTGCTGCCTCCTGACCCCGTGAACCATGAGAAACCGAAAAAGAGAAAAAAACAAAAAGCATCCAAACCAATTCTCCCTCCTTCCTCCCTCATCGAGCCTTCCTCATCTTTGCTGATCAGTCAGAGTCCTCCAGTTGACAGTGTGCTCCCATATACCATCACCCAGACAGACGATTCAAGTCACACTTCCAGAGTCCTAAATGACAGTTCCACAATCCTAGATCACGCTTCAAGTCAAAAATATGCAGTTATGGATGCCACATCTAGCTCTACAAATCCCTCCAGCATCCTAGACCACTCATCCAACAATAAATATAAGCCTTCTGTTGTGCAGAAGAAGCAATCAAAAGGTCATAAGCCTCGAGCTAAAGTTGCTAAGCAGTCCAAGAGAAAAAAGTCTAAGTCCCGCACTCGTAAAGAACGTCAGAGCAGGTCTCGACCTCCACGCAAGAAACTCCTGCACCTTCGGCGGTCTCAACACACCACCATTACCTCCATTAAACCAACTCCACCTCTGAGCAAACCCGCCGCCAACAGAACCCTAGTGTCACCGCACAGATCCAGACAGTTACACAGCAGGGGGTCCGTTAAACCAAAAAAGGAAATTAGCAAATCAGAAGCCTTCAAGCTAAACAGGGAGGAAATCCAGTCAAGAGAGTCAAGCCAGCTTTCTGATTCTTCATATACAGCAAGCGGCCTACGATGGTCCTACGATGGTCAGGGCTAAGAAAACTACCAAGAACAAAGTCCATGTGACATCAGTGGTTCAACAGTAATTTAATGAAGCTACAAGAATATTCTTGTGAGCAAAAAAAGAATAAAGAAAATGATGACATTAGGGGGTCAGAAAGCTCTCGAGTTTTAGAGATTTATTAAAAATGTATTTTTTGAAGATGAACAAATGCCTTACAGATATGAAATGAGGGTGACTGAATTTTTGGGTGAACTGTCTGTTTAATGTTTTATATGTTCTTTGGCAACACTGTAACTGTATCATGCATACTGCTGAATAAATGATTTTAGGTCTAAGGTCCTAAATTTGTGTGTTGCACTATATGTCTGAATATGAGAAAATAGATTTGCATTTATATGCACCAAGTTTATTGACTGAGTGGTGAATTGCTTAAAACCCCATTTGTATTTATATTTCAAATTATATATATATAAAGTAATTTAAACAATTCATATCTCAATTATCAGTCGAAACCAGATGTTTTTTATCTCTATAAAAAGTTTACAGTTTGATATTGTCAGCATGTTTATTTTATTTTTTGATGATAAATGTTGGACTATTTCCATCATTTTATCTGCATAAACCATGGCCCTTTCTTAAGACCGACTATAAATATTCATCCAATCTACCTCCATCCAATCAACAACCAGTGGTTAGAACCAAGTGCCTGCACTACATTTTCTGATAATCAGAGGTCAGATAATCTGACCTCACGATACAGAAATATGTTTCATTATGACTTTCATTTATGGCACTAAAGCTTTATTGACTCATATTTTATAAAATATTAATATCCAACCCCATCTCATAAAATTTTTTACAAGTTGGCAATGTGTACAATTACGCAATTTCTTTAGAGAAATGCCAACAATGAAGGTTCACCCCTTAACCTCAGCGAGCCATAGTAGTCCATGTAACTTTGCCAATTTAAATCTTAAAAGTCACGATTTTAATCTTAAAAGTTACATTTATAGTTCATTAGGACCATTCTTGCTACTAACTATAGCCTATGAAGTTATATGAAATCAAACAGCCAGAAACATTTCGATGTATTTTGTGATATGCCATTTATTTTCACAACAGTTTACATTTATATGGTGTACAAATTAGTGTAGAGCAGAGAAAGCCAACGTTTCCACAAAAACATGTGTTTGAGTGTATTTCACCAGTAGTGTTAATTCTTAGCTTGTTAATCCTCGTGATGATATTTCCTCTGATGAACGCCGATCAGAGTGATTCACCATGCAAGAACACTAGAGTCAAACACACTATTCTTGGCTAACGAGAATGATGATTCTATGCTGAATTATTGTACTGGACTACACTACCCATAAGCCTCCTCCCTCTTCCTGGTTTTGCAAGTTACAGCTGACTTTGCAGGTTGCCACCGAATTCATTTTGAAACAAAAAATGTGATTGGCATTGAAGCCCCTCGCCCAAAAAGGAGGGGATCAAAAAATAATCCAAAAGAAAACAAGTTGTAGAAGACGCAAAATCAGAGTGAAAAAAAACCCCAACATGCAATTCTTCAAAACTGCAAAAGAGATAACACGAGGGGGAAGCGAAGGAGTGCAGTACACAGGCAGATTGATACACAGGTCATTTTAACACTCTGATTATCTGCAGGGTGAAAGCGAAGGCCTTGTGTCTTTAGGATACAGTATGTAATGGTTATAGTAGCGCTAGCTAAACATCTACATACTGCCCAAACAAATACACTCTAATTTTGGTCTTTGTGAAAAATCTAATTGTAATCATTCTGGTTAAACTGACATTTTGGAACAAAACCATACCCTAAATGACCAAATGTATGTGTAATACAATACAATTCGTTAATCTAATGCACTGTTTGCTACTGAAAATACTTTTACATCTAATGTTGGTTTGGGCAGAATGTAAAGATCCTACAAAACCTTTCAAAATGTTATGTTATCATGGCAGTCAGCGTCTGAGAAAAACAGCTCTCCAGAGGAACTGTACAGTGATTTAAATTGACATTTGTTTGATTTGTTGTTCAATACAGGGTAAAGAATGTCGAAGCTTATGATACATCACAATGAAACCAGTATATACCGATATAAAATAGAATAAATAAAATAAAAAATATCATTTCTGTTCAGTACAGTTTTTCTTCTTAAATTGTCCCAGGACATGCAAGGCAATGTGTCTTTTCTCTCTCTCTCTCTCTCTCTCTATCTCAAATCTTCCTCAGAGCTAAAAGAATGCATAGATAGACACTTACAGTTCACATCTCCTCCTCTAGAGCTAGCTCTCCTAAAAAGGACCATAAAATAAATTCATATTCACAATCTCTACCATCTTTCACTCGTCTTCTTTTCTTTGTTTTGTCAGTTGGTTTATCTACAACACATATGATTTTTTATTATTTTTTTTACAGTATGGCCAGAATAAACGGGATCACGAGACATGCCAAGGCAAGTATGACCAAAACATGACAAAATAAAAGTATCTGAAATTCAAAAAATAAAGCCTTATGATATGATGTTTGCTATATATAGATACTATATGTACACACATAAGTGACTCGTCAAAACCCTTGTGAAAGAAAGGGTAAGTCTAGGAGTACAGCAAGACCATGTAGGTACGTGCGGGGGGGAAAAAAATGTTTGTGAAGCGCAACCAGCACATGTAGAGCCATTAATGGCATCCAAACACCAGGAAGGGATGCCAGAACTGAAATAGCTTTGGAGTTTTTTTCACTAACTTGGATCTGTTGCAGATAGTTCCTATCAGTCAGGTATTTTTTGACATTCAGTCGCTGGAGAGCCTCTCGAGGAAGTAAGCACTACGCTGGGGTTCAGAGCAGAATTGACACGACTGAACTGTTTGACTCTAGGCAAAGTTGCCGCCTCCTGTATTTTGCTCCATGAGTAATTCAATCATCTTCCATAACAATCTCTCTTTCAAAAAAAAAAAAAAAAAGGCAATTTCACTTTGGAAATATATAAAAAGCACATTCATACTTTAATTCTACACACTAAACTGAACAGGTAATGTCCTTCCGGTGTTAATGAACAGCAAGTCTATGGGAAGTCTGATTCATCAATGTTTAGTTTCATACTGGCATCTTTTCCAAGCCTCCTCAACAACTTCTGGTGAAGATGAACGTGTCAGCAGAGCTTCTTGAAGAAAACAAAATCATCTGGTGAAATCTGACGATGTATTGCGACGTTGATGACGTGTCACTCAGCTGAAAGAGTTGGGATTTCCATCTTCCTACTTGAAATAAAAAGTGCACTTGAATTCCAACTTGGTGCAGTGCCGTTGTTTTCTCCACAATTTGGTTGCTAGAAGACTTCATTGTTGACACTGAACGATGCTAATGTAATGTGGTGGTGTTGTTTGTTGCCAAAAGGGGCAGTCGCGTTTACCAATGTTTCGATAGGAATCCATTTCATCGGTAATTTCGCATCGGTAATCATCTTTTGAGCACTGAGCACCTTGATCAGAAGATATCAAGTAATAACATCGTCATCCAACTTTAAATGGAACACGATGCACAGTTCCTCTCATTCCTGTCTTGTTTTCATCAGGATAGTAAAGAACGCAACAAAAATAGCTTTTATGACATCCGTTAGCAAATGAAGCAGCATCAAGCTCCTCTACACACACACACATACGGTCATGCGACAGCGATGAACTGTGACAATATGAAGACGCTCGGTCGAGTGAAGCCGCCACATTACACAAACGTTCTTCGAATGATCTGTTTAGAGCAGGCTTTGTCCAGATAGGGTGGTGTTATAGATGGGCAAAGCCTGTTGGTTGCAGTCATGCGTGGCTTCCCATGCAGATATACGCATGACCAACGTATGGGCGATGGAAGAGAGAGGCTTGTAGATATTGAATTAGGTGTGTGTTCGTGAGTGTTTGAGTAAAGGATGTATTTTCTTGGCATCGGCTCGTTTGATAATTACTTGTTTCAGAATTTTTCGTCCTGGAGTTTTGCTTGGTCTCCATTGTGTGACTGGACAGATATGTACAGGACATTCTGATAGCTATTGGCATGCAGAGCGTGACGGTGAGAATGCGTGCTTGTGTGTCAGATCACTGGGGGAGCTCAGTGACTGGTCTCTTCTGTTTGAGCGTGTCGATGAGGGAAAGAACTCCACGTTTGACGCTGGTGGAGACGCGGCGGGTGACTGAATCAGCAGGGGGTGCTTGTGAGCAGGCTTTCTGTGATGGAGGGCGTGCCACCAGACACTTCTGATACCTCAACTGCAGAGACAAAGAAGAAAAGAAGAAAAAGTGAGTGGGTGAATTCATGTGAACCGCTGGCTTGGATAAGATCAGATATACTTCATGAAACAACAGAACTTTCATAGACATTTAAATATGTTTTTAAATATATTTTTGTTTTACTGCATTTTATTACATATATATATATATATATTAATATAGATGAAAATATAGGACAGGCAATAAATATGCAAATTTTTTATGTTTTTTAAAGACTAAGTTTTTTTTTTTTTTAAGTAATTTCTATTTTAATATATTGTAAAATGGAATTTATTCCTGTGATGGCAGAGTTGAATTTTCATATATTCAAGAATTGAAATTCATTTCTTGCAGTTGTCAGTGCTGAAAACAGTTGCTGCCTATTATTGTTGTTGAAAAGGTGATGCATTTTTCATTTATCTGAAATAAGAAATCTTGTGAAAATTATGTTTTCATGTACACTTCTGATCAATTTAATGTATCATACCTGAATAAAATTCATAAAAAAAAAATCTTACTGACCGCATACTATATATATAGTAGACCGACATAGACATATAATTATTTTTGCAGCTCTATAGCCCAGCTCTGGTCATGAAATAGATTTTTTTTTCTATTTTATTAAGCTATAGTATATATTTTTTATTAGGCTCATTTATTTTTGATTTGGTGTTGAGCTGTTATAACTCACCATGCATGCTGCCTGAACAGCCTCTGACACGCTGCCAGCATTAGGATCACACCAAAACACATGACACTCAAAGTGCTGGTTCCCAGAGTCCATGATGAATGCGAATGAATGCACATCTCTCCCAACTCCCATAAATGACAGGAAACGCACACGACACTCCACTAGGACCTCTTCTTCCTCCTAATATAGGTTATGACACCAAATATCGTACATCAGTAAACTCTTTTGAACAACTATGTAAACATAAAAAGTTGCATTTTAGTAACTGCACAGCTATTAAGATGTTTTGCAGTTTAACCAGTGAAAGAATGTGTAATTGCCTTTTCTTTGATGACTGTGACTGTTGCATCGGCTACATTCAGCATCACAGGGACCCAGTCATCTCGAACTGATGATGTTACCAAACTGTCTATTGCACCGTTGAGAATGTCCATGCCTAAAAAGCAAAAACATCTGACCTTGTAATTGTATGTACAGTTCCCCTTGCCTTTATCCGGATTTCAACATAAAATAGGGATATTAACAGATCTTCTTTCTATTTTTTGATCTTGCACCTTGCCGAGACATTGTGGATATGCGTCATCCTTCTTTTATATTTCAACATAAAATAGATTAGATTTAAAAGTTTAAATTATTTAGGCACAGAAATAGACTAATGCAATCTGCTAAAGATAAACATAGCTTTCAGTAACACACTATGTAGTGTCAAAAACTCAGGGAAGTCAGAAGTCATCTAAGCTGGAGTACGATCAATGAGATAACGTCAAAGTCACCCTGTCCTATAAAACAACAATCACAAAGTTTGCCATTCACGAGATGATTTTGCCTGATGTGAGCCATCCAACAAAAGACATCTCAGAATACTTAAGATGATGAATTGTTGTCTGGAAAGGGTTACAAAAGCACGATCTGAAGAAAGGATCACTGAACTCTGTATTGTAAAGGAAGGGTTCCAACATTGCAAAAAATGGCTTTGTAATCTTAGCATTTCTGTCTTGTTTCTAGTCAAAATATGTAAATCAAGATACTTTTGCTGGATGAGCAATTGTTCCATGGGACAAAAAAATGAATTAAGTGCATTTTGCTTAAAACAAGTAAAAAAATCCCTTGGAACCCAGACTAAATATCTTAAGCCGTCTTGCTTATCTAGTAAAAGTATCCTGATTTAAAGGTGCTCTGTGTGCATTAAGCCCCACGGCTTCTTGCCGACTGGTTGGCTGAAGTTTGTTGTTGTTTTGGTGCACATCCTGTGCCCATAGTGTTTGATTTGGTATTGCAGCCTCTGTGTTGTCTTTCGAGTCCAGGGTTTTGAAGGATTACAAATTTAAGAAACTGTCTTATATCTGCTGATGCTACATTCTGAAATAATATCATATAAGAGGCACATTGTATTTAAGATTTAAAGTAAAGGT
>JAUMHP010000040.1:216631-240348 GCA_032361065.1 Enteromius trimaculatus | reverse complement strand
GTTGTTCTAGAGATGGGTCTGCTGCTAGAACTCTGTGTGGCATTTATCTGGTCTCTGATCTGAGCTGCTGTTAACTTATGATGTCTGAGGCTGGTGACTCAGATGAACTTGTCTTGAGAAGCAGAGGTCTTGGTCTTCCTTTCCTGGGCCGGTCCTCATGCGTGCCAGTTTCATTGTAGCGCTTGATGGTTTTGATGGCGAATCCACTTGGGGACACAATTAAAGTTTTTGCAATTTTCCGGACTGACTGGCCTTCATTTCTTAAAAGGTTTTTTTTTTGAGGCAAAAATCATAGTTAATGATTTCTTAATAGTGAGAATTGGACCTTAAAATAAAGTGTGACCATGTTTTTACAGCATTTACTAA
Organism: Enteromius trimaculatus; assembly: GCA_032361065.1. Classification (NCBI taxonomy): domain Eukaryota; kingdom Metazoa; phylum Chordata; class Actinopteri; order Cypriniformes; family Cyprinidae; genus Enteromius; species Enteromius trimaculatus. The sequence goes on along the minus strand of JAUMHP010000040.1, from coordinate 239,982 downwards.
TCTTTGATTATGTTACTTAATAAAAACACAATAGTTTATCAATGCTCCATGTTAGATCAAAGTGCACTGACTAATAACAGATACAAACTTTAATATCAATAAACGTGGTACTAAAATTACTGTTCATTGTTAGTTCATTCTAACACAGTTAACTAATATTAACATATGGAACCTTACTGCAAATTATGAATCTTTACTTCTACTCTATACCAACTAGTCTTTCACTTTTGTCTAAATTTTGTCTAAGACGAAGTTACAAACGACCATTAAAGAATTTTTAAGTTTAGAAATTAAGGTGACTGTTAGATACTAAGTTGTAGAAATATCATCCCAAAAAAACAGCTAGATCAGAAACGCATGCACAGCATAATGCTTCAGCTAATAGTCCATATCTTCTGTGTTGCCGCTGAGAAGAAACTGCTGACGTACGTCAAACACAACTGAGATGAAGGCTGCTTCGTCTGATGCAGTCTTCTCTGATACTGCTCATATGAAGAGTGGCAAGTATGCACAGATTATATCATTCCCTAATAACCACCATAAGATTGAACATGATGGAACATCATAAATCAATGCTGTCACGCCAGACAAACACACAGCTGCGGGTTATGCCAGAATCAGAAAAGGAATATCTTCACTGACTTTCCTATGAAGGGAATCCTGTTTTTATAAGACATTTTATAAACAAAAGGTTTGCCTAAAATAATAAGCATAAGATTTTTTTATTATTATTATTATTTACTCTATTCTCTTGATTATATAGACATAAATATATAGAAATGTTGTGGAGTGACCAGCGCATTTTTCAAAAGTTCTCTTTTCTGTATTACACAGACGCAAACACAGTAAGTTAAATAACAATGACCTCATTTTTGGGTGAACTTTCCATTTAAAGCGTATGAGAAATGTGTATGATTTAGCAACCAAAGATAAAAGGCATGTATACTGGCTCAGGAACACACATGGTGGAGCATTCCTGTCCCTCTCACAGACAAACACACAACCACAGTGCGTTGTGTGAGAGCCAGAGGCACAGCACAGGAGCTGAACTGAGCCCAAAACCCATTTCCTGTTCCAGCAGCAGACAGGAATTGGGGGAGGGAGATGGTGGGCGTCACTAAAAACCAGTCCATCCTCCTCAAACATGATCACTAATGCCAAACATCTGGAGTGAGCTTTCTTTCTCACACACACACAAAGAGCATGAATACATGCAACTATTACAGCCCCACATCGCTTTGGATAATGTTTCAGTCAGTGATGTCATCATGATGGAGGTGACATTCCACAGTGAGGTCTTTGTTTGTCATATCAAAGCTCACTCATACTCAATAGACACTTAATATCCCAAAGAGTCACTTCTACCACTGTATCACACATGTATGGGAACTGACTGGCTCAAGCCAAAGCAGTGCTTATCTTCATTTTTTTAGGGTGGTTTTATTAGCCACAAGATCAAGTGCACTGAGCTTAGTATTAGATTTGGCCACCATACTTTCTTTAAGTAAATGTATTCAAAGGCAAACTCTAAAGTGTCCAAAGAGACAGTATAAAATAATAAAAGAAATGGCTTTACTGACAAGATCTGCATGAAAATATTGTGGGATATATTTCCCAGCCCTACAACACATATATGGTTTTAGCTTAAAATCATCATCTTAACACTCTATAAAGTGTACTATATTAAAGACTGAATATTTTGAAATACAGTAAAAGTGTTTTTTAGTCCTGTTATCTTCTCATTCTCCTAAAGCCCCTTCAAAAATATAGTTATGTATGCCTATGACCTCAAGACAGACGCCAGAACAATGAACGGAGCGGATGGAGCACAATAAACATGGCTTGCAAGCCATTATAGCAACATTAACACACACCTCCTTATCCTCACACAACAAGCAGGTTGAAAGGAACTTTAGCTAGACACAACACAGAGCGTGAGAACAAAAAAGTGCTCGCCGGACATATTGTGTGTATGCGTGTGTGTGTTGAAATAAGCATGTCATAGCCAGCAGGATGACTCCATTGTTCCCGGCATTTCCTCTGAAAAACATTCAAAATAATTGCAAAACTGTGTGTTGACCTGTGCCCATAAATCTAAAACTAAACAGCAAAGTCTCAATATTACATAAAACAGCTTACACAAGGCTTATCTCTCCCTCTCTCTCAGTATTTTAGTTTGGTGCAACTCTGTAACTCCTGATCAGATTGTGTAGCAATGTATTTGCACTAATACCCATTAAAGCAACCCAGCAATCTGCAGTTTAACAGGCATTTTGGCCAACAGATTTTCTGACCTCTCCACCCAGGGGTGTGCTTCTCATCTAAGTCATATCAGCCAACTACGGTGGCATGTTCTGTCATTAGCAACACAGTTCAATGATTCAACTTCCAATAAACATTTGCAAACAACAAAGCAGATTTTTTTTCTTTGAAAAGCAAGACAAAACAGCATTTTAATCGCATTTTAGTTATTTAATCATGCGATTGTGAAAAGAAATACTGATGGCTAAACTATTGGTCATTTGACTGACATCACATCACATCACATCACAGTTTGTTACATTCCCTGTTACACTGGGGGGGTGGAAATGTCACCACAATAACAGAGACCAGTGTGTAAAACCTTTAAAGATTTTTCATGTTCAAATTTTTCATATTTCACATGAAAATCCAGTGTTTAGTTGATCGATAAGCACTAGTCTTTTACAAGGGGGTTTGGTGTCACGGCAGACTGAACACACATCTCCCAGAAATCCTGTATAATTCAACCAATCCGATAATGACTTTGAAACTTCAATTGAAGTGTCTGAGACTATTAACCTACATATGTGACCCTGAACCTCAAATCTAGCCTTAAGTCACACATTTGTAGCAACAAAACACTGCATGGGTCAAAATTATCTATATATATTTTTTTTTTTTTTGTCAAAAATAATAAGGATATTAAGTGAAGACCATTTTTCATGAATATATTTTGTAAATGTACTGCAATAAATACATAGATAACTTTTTGATTAGTGACATCATGTATTATTAACAATTCATTTGGACAACTTTAAAGGTGATTTTCTCAATATTGCGAGTTTTTTGCACCCTCAGATTCCAGAGTTACAAATAGTTCTATCTGAGACAAACATTCTCCTATCCTTAACAAACCACGCAATAACAGGAAGCTATTTTTTCCGCATTCAGATTATGTTTATGGTTTTAGGTCCAGGGTCACATATACGTCAAAAAATGCATAACAACAGAAAATAAAAATACTGAAGTAGTCCCCGGATGCCATGATCATTATTTACACAAATAATCTTACACATCAGTCAATATCTCCCATGATCCATCATAGTAAAGCAGCAAGTTATATGACTGTACAATAAACCTTCGATTGCAACAGTCATGAATTCCGTCACTGAAATAACAATGACATTGCTCACTATTGCTCAATAATGAACAAATCCCTGTTTTAACCTGTTACTTTTGGATCTTCTGACTGAAGTAACCAGCAGCAGCTACCCAGAACACCCTAGCAACAGCACAATGTCACACTGGCAACCACCCAGAACACTTTAGCATTAATAAAACATCTTGATAATTCAGTGATCCACTTGCTTTTGGCTTAATAGGTGAATATGAAATTACTGCAGCAGACGTGACCGATGTGAAACATACACACACATATACTCATACCTTTGGACCTGTCAGGATTGAGAGCACATTGCTTTGAGGCATGAAAATTAGCATAAAAATTACCATCTGCACCTGACAGCCTTGACAAAACATACACACTCACGCGCAGCTAAGAAATATTGGAAATGCAGATTTACTTTCATGTGAATATATGACCTGCATCTCACCTCGTCATTCTGTCAAAAGAAAAGAAAAAAACAACAACAAAAGAAACAAGATGGACGTCAACAGAGTTTGGAGACAGGAGAAGATTGAATAAGAAGAGGAACTTTCCAGAAGTTAAATGTGCGGCTCCTGTGTTTGTGTGTTTCACATCTCTGAGCCAGACATGCCTGACTCCAATTCATTACCGTATAGCACAGACCAAATGTCGAGCGAGGAGAGCCAGACAGAATAATATACAAATTCAGAAAAACAGCATAAATATGTTTGCATTTCTCAGAAACGCATGAAGAAACATCAGCCTGGCTGGGTTTCTGACAGGCCAACACACAATCACTCTGAGCAAACACACAGAGGAATGTGAGTGAGTGTGTACTCTGGCTCTGTGAAAACATCCACAGGAAATAGGAAGTGATGTCAGGCTTGTCAATAAGTGACCTTTTATTTCAATAGACCAGTGAATTGAATTACCATGCAAATAGGTAAACCTGCTTAACGCCAATCAAATACTCCAACTCAAATATTATACGAACTTGGTGTAATTGGTGAGGAGCGGATTCATACATTTTCACCCACATAAAAGACAGTTTATCTTCCATCATTAAAATAGAGCACATGACTGTCTGCTCCCAAAAAAGACAAGAAATGACAATACAAGCCTCCTATTCTTAGGCCAGGATGGAAAAGAGGCATTGGGACACACACAGTGGGAATGAAACAGCACTTTCATAATCCTGAGTCAAGCCCAAGGCGACTGTTGGTCAGATGAGAGGAGTGTGATAATCTTACACACACACACACACACACACACATTAAAAATAACAGTGGGATTGTGGTATGATCTTCTGGAAAGCAGGACTGATTGAGGATAAATGATGAGTCTGGCTGCTCCCTCCTCACTTCTCTAAAGTTAGTCTGAGGCCAGCGTCCCACTAGACAATTTTTAAGCCGATTTTCGGTCATAAGCTTTATTAATTCAGTCAGTGGAGAATCAGACGGAGGTGGTGCATGCAGCCGCATTTCTCGGATGCGATCCAAACATTTATTCGGCAAACACAATGCAACACATGCTGATTGCACAGACGGGACAAATACACAACCACACACATTAAAAGGGTCAGTTTGCTTCATAAATTGCACCATAATTCAGTCAACAGATTATGCTTTCAACATGATCCTCTTGCATTTATTTCCCAAGCTTCACTTTCATTCGATGATAAGAAGTTATTTTTATTTTTTTAAAGATTTTTTTTATTTATTTTACATTTCTAGATCTAGATGTCTGTGGTTGCATTTGAAAAATAACAGATACCAAGAAGCAAATAGCCGTTGCTGTGCTGGCGCACAAATAAGCGCTCGCTGTATTTGCCAAGTTGCTTGTAAAAAAACGCAATCAGCGACTGAAAAATTATGATTTTGCAGCACAAGTTACTATTAGCATGTCATCGATTTGGTTCAATACAATATCTCGATGCATCACGATGCATTGACAATGCACTGCTTACTCAGTTTTCAATTTTAATTCACATCTACATAATTTTGTTAATAAACACAAACAGTCAGATATATGAACTGAAACTTTCATTTTACCTTCTCAATGAAAACACACTTCTTGAACAAATGTTTAATGAAATTATATCCGAAATTATTTTTTATAAACCAAAATAGCATTGCTCTCTTCTGACATCAGTTTTCAGCTTGTGATTTCTCAGGCCAAGACATTGCTGTTTGACTTTCGGACAGTGGCTCGCTGTGGTGCTGCGATGGAAGAATGTTGATATTCGGCAGATTTTGTCCAAAAACCGGGAGAGCGCGGCCACTTTAAGCGTGCGCTGCGATGCCAGATTCACTGTTTGCGCAAAGCATTTAACGTGAGGGAATGTTGCGAATTGAGCTGCAGCGATCATGTTCGATGCATATTACTCGCACTCGAGATCCGCCTCCCTCAGCCATTGTATTCTACTGCGACAAAGCATGTTACTATGTTATAATCTATTACTGAAACGATACCGAATCACTCTCGTCTGCAGCGTGATGCATCGTTGAATTAATTTTGACACCCCTACTAGTTACAAACTAATATGTGGGTGAGTTACGCCATTACTGAAATCAAGTAATTTTTACTCTTTGTCTGATTCTAAATGAACCAGAAAAGAGATTAGTTGTTGTGTAAAAAATAATAATTAAAAAAAAAACATATTTCATTTTTTTTTTTAAAAACCACAAATGCTAAGATTTGGATTATTACTTGATCTAGTGACTGCAGTTTTTCTAGCTAAAAATCATTTGGCTCCTAAATGACCACAAACAAACCAAAATTAAGTCGTTTTAAAGCAGCCTGAGGCTACTTCAGCTTAACAAAAAAGTAGCCTGCAAACTTTACAGCCTTCATTTAGTTCCCGTAATCATGTAATGCTAAATGAACACTTCAGCATGCTAAAGCACAATGCCTGCAGTAAAAGCACCTTCCTGTAAAACAATATAACAGAGCAATAACCCGTTGGTGCAGATGTACCCCAGTACTACATACACCCCCCTCTCAGCCATCAGCTGCAGTCTCTACACAGCACCACCCTCTTGGCCCCCTTCTCTCTCTCTCTATCCCCCTCTGACTCACTTTTTCCTCAGTCAGCAAGTCCAGACCCTTAAAGAGGGAGACAGAGACATAGTGCAGCAGCCTGCTGGAATATAAACCAACACACACACAGAGTAAGCCCAGAGGACGCTGCTATTAGCAGTGACATCACATCGCTTACCTAAAAAAAAACACACAGGCTGCAACAAGGATACCAGATCCTGTATGAAAATGGTTAGCAATTTCACGCGATTCCTGCTCTCGATCTTTTCGTACCTGCACGCACCTCCCCTCCCCCCCGCAACAGCCGACGATGCCATAGTCCATCGCGATGTTTCACATTAGAAATTGTACAATGCCAAATTGGTCGACACCCCCTAACCCTGACCTCAACAGGCTGAAGCTCACACGCCTGAAGTGAAAATGCTTTCCTGGCACACATTAAAATACGTTTTTGTAAGTAAAAAGCAAGTAAAAATCTTAGAAGGGCAAATAAAAATCTGAAGGAAAAAAAAAACTTATTGTTCAGCCATGCAATGAAAAACTCAAGAGCAATGTGAAAACCGAGTATAAACATGACGGCAGCTGCTGCATCATATGAAGGAATGTTCTGGGATTAACGCAAGCTATCTACAGCATCTGTGCCAACAGAAGATAATTTGCCCCTTTGTTTTGTAAAAGGGGCAAAAGTAACGTTTACACTAATGCATTTACGAAAGAAAGTAGACAGAGCTTAGCTTGTTTTGAATCCGGAGAATTCGGACTAATCCTTCGTTACAAAATATTAGCAAGTCTTCATTTTGAAAGTCTGAAAAAGCCAGAAAGATCTTGAACGTGGAAATAGTGATTTATAATAAGATTTGGCAATGACAGCAGCACTGCCAATGTCAGTTCGGAATAGAGTCTACATCACAGGTGGGGATTTGAAGCAGTTATACAGCACTAAATGTATAATTTAAATGCTTCTGCAAACACTTTTGAGCGTATTGGAATTGTGCACCAAGAAATGACTGAAACATTAAATAATATCTAAATTGTAAAATGGCTCATACTGCCATTACTAATCTAGGTTCTTCTGTCTTGTCAGTGACTACATGACAATTTCAGGCCGCATCACATAATACAAAATGCAAGCTATACCCTAAATATATAATTCCTTACCCTACAATAATGTCTGACTACCACCAGTCTAAATATCCTTTGACAACAAGCACATATACACACGTTTCTGCATAGGCTGGCAATCCGTGCACCACATAATATGGTATGGCTCTGTGCTAAAAGTTGGCCAAAATATAATCCATGATAAATGCAAAAACAAATATTGCATCATACAACAAATCCTGACGAGCACTGGCTCTGAAAAAATAGACTTTATGACCACAACAGCCAGAAGCAAAACATTCCAGAAGGCTCTCATTCCCAAAGCAGTGACCTTATCCCAACCAGAGAGAAGGAAATCTGAATCCTTAACTAGGATATATTTTCACTACACCCGACTGAACGGAGCTGCTGCTGCACAACAGAGAGGCATGAAGTGAAGGGATGAAAGTCAAGTTTAGAAGATCCAAATAGACAAGAGCCACTGAAAAAGACTTCCTCCATTATGCATACTATGTGCTCACAGTTTTTATGAATACAATATGATTCAAAGTTTCAATACCAGCACTCAGTATCTGCAACTTATTCTGATCTAATCTGATTATCTAAAATATGGCACAAAGTAGCAATTCTTATATTCTTTCATAGCTTTGTATGGGGCAACGACTGTGGGGTCCAAAAGTCTGATACCATAATTTTAAACACATTCAAACCAACCAGAAACATACCAAACAACTGAGATCATTTATATAACTTATTTTCAAAAAAGTATTTAGTCTCAAATAATTTTCACTTCAGCTGTTCATAAAATAATCTGAATTGAAATGCCCTTTTCTAATCAAAATAATGCTGTCCTGACGATCTTATTTTTTATTAATGGGCTATAAGTCAAGCCAGGGCTAATAATTTTGTCATAATGTTTTTAGCTTCACGTCATTCCAAACACAACTTTCATCCATCTTACATAAATATATTTTTATTATTCCCTCGCCTGTTTTGAATAACACTGAAAGTCTATTTAACCGCTGATAATCATTTAGGTTTTTATTTATAAACATTGACCTTATTGTAAAAACATAACAACTAGAAAAACATATTGCTATAAGTTGGTCAATTCATATTTTATATGACTGTTATTATGCCTTTATTACTTTCTGAAACTTGAAAATGGCTTTGTAAAGTAAATAATGAAAGTTTTTTTTTGTTGTTTTGGGCGAACTGTCCCTTTAAATTAGAAAGATACAACATTTACTGTTCTATATATTATTAATGTTTTACTAGTATTCATTTTATACAATTTTTATCAAATTGTTAATAATATCCATGCCTATTGCTAGAGCTTATAAACAGTGCAGAAATGAGAGGAAAGTCAATCCCATGAAGCAATCACACCCCACATCTCTTGTGGATTAAGGCCCAAGGATGCAACTCAGTGTACAGTTCATAAACATACTTACAAGATCATAAACAAACAGCACAAATACAACCACCACTACAAATTCATCTGGCAATAACATTGCTTTCCAGAAATGCAGAACCCGCTTTGAAGTAACAATTCCCAAAGCTGCTCTCAATGTTGCATATGCCTTCTACATTTCAGCCCATGAATTATAGGACAGCTAGTGCTTGCAAACGCCTTATTGTAAAATATTCCTCTAGTATAACTGGCTATTGTAGTTCTGCACGCGGCTGGAAGGAGCGGAGAATGTAAAAAGGGTCTTATGGCGAACATGTCTGCTCTTGGAGCTGCCTGTGCCTGCCGCAGAACGGGCGTCGTGAAACAGGACTAGACTCTCGCCACTGCGACGCGACGCGCACTTACAGCACACGCAGCTATGCGCTCATACTAACGATTCTTGCAAACATACATTGTTGTGCTTTAACTTATACAAACAAGCGCGTTTGCCTCAGCCCTGTATGAGAGACTATCGATTCCATCTGCTTTGACTTTTCCATTGGCCTGGCCTTGAACGGGGGGCCGGAGCCTGCCATAGATCCGCGAGGCGAGGCGCGTAAAAATAACCGTGGCGAAATAAACGTCCCAAATGTCGCTTATGAAATACCACACATCCTAGCGTTTAAGTGACATTTCTTGTAAAACTAGGATCAGCAGCGAAGTACAGAGTTAGCGGTTAAGTCAAGCGAAATTTAGAGGGAGGGCTGCGACCCCCGTAACACCATTCCATAGCAACTGACACGAACTGGATGTAACAGCGGTAAATACGCGTCAAAGCCGCTACTGTGCATCAAGCGATAACGCGTTTGTTACTGTAGCAGAGCTCTAGAGTTCGCATAATGTAACAATCATATTCGAAGCAGTTAGTTAGAAGCCCATCTGCCGAGGCGCCTTCTGCTAACGCTGTTTGGGCGAAGCACGTCTACAACTTCATATTTCCAACCTTTCAGGCACATTACTAACATAAGTGGCAAACGGCACGAATTGAATGTTCTTGAATCATGAATCAGCTGCTCTTACGTCCAGGTTAAATATTTTGGCATAGCACATCACTCACCTCAGATGTCAGCACCCTCTCCTCCTTTTTCTGCTTTACCTCTCTCGTCTATTCTCCTCCAGCGATGTCCGAATCTCGAACGAGTCGTTCATTCGAGTCGGATTTTTTGAATGAACGATTCGCGAGGCGTTTCTGAATGATTCGTTCACGAAAAATCGATCCGGGCGGTTCTCGAGTTCATTAAACCGAGAACCTCCAGCTGTTTATTCGGACGATTTCGTTAAAACACCCAAAAACTGTGATGAGTGATGAAAATTAATATTACTCTTGATTAATGTAAATTTCAATTATATGTAGCTTCTAGTCTAAAAGTGTTTTTATGAGCTGGTAAATGATTGAGTTTAACTGTGCCAATATATGCCCCTTTAGGATGTATACAGCACTCAGACACAAAAAAGACATTAACATATTCTTAGAGGGTTATATAAAATTATGAACATAACACAATATTACATAGTTCTTTTAAGAATTCAAATGTACACTAATACATTTCTCTCAGTTGCCGTCATTAAACTACGCACGTTTATATTTTACTGGAAGCAGTTTAGCCTATTATTGCACATGTATAGCAACAAAAATATGTAGTGCAGAGATGTCAGGTACAATGCGCTGATGTAAAAGGAAAACAAAAAGAATTGTTTTTTACCCGGCTCATTTACATACAAATTGTTCGAAAGAACCGATTCGCAGAAGTGATTCGGACTTCCCATCACTACTCTCCTCCCTTCCAGATGTCGAATGCAGGCTTCCAATCCGCGTCTGCCCGGAAGACAGCGGACCAATCGGCCAGCGGACCACAGGAAACACATTCCCAGAGAGAAAAGAGAGCGTGACGAAAGTTTGGAAGGAGAGAACCTTAAACAATTTAAGAGAATAAACTGAAGCAAATGTACCGCTGAAAACAGAGGCTGTCACAAAAAAAAATACTCAAATCTGATAATAGTATGTCAACATGCACTCAAGTATAACAGTGCAGTTAGAAAATGTATATTTGTGTGTACTTAGTAAACTGCATTTAAATAGAGATCATATAAAGGTAATAGGACCTTTGTTTAAATTAAGTTAACTAATTAACGAATGGATTTCAGAAATGATCCCAAAACCTTACTCTAATGAGTTTGCGTTCAGGAGCTAGCAGCAGTCCAGTGTCTAGACTGCTATATTATACTGTTACATCATCTGCATTGAGAGAAGGCGGCACAGGAGGAGAACGAGAAGCTTGTAGCTATTCGTGTTAAACAAGATAGCCATTAACCATCTGTGCTCATAAATGTCTTTGACTGTGCCTGTGAGGGATAGGGGGAGGGTGCAGACTTTTGGTGTGAACTCTGACCCAACAGACTGCAGCAGGCAGTTCATTTGACACTCCTGGGTAAATTGAATTCCTGAGGCCTCTGTCTGAACTATGGTATGTGACTTACACTCGGAAATGTGTAGTTTAAATCCGTTTAAATGTTATGAAACCCAACTTTTCTTTTTGTGTGTGTGAGCTGTATTAAACAGGTAGATATAAAGGCATTTCATATTGCTTTAATTTTAATCTACACAGTGTGAGAGAATTTGTTGCGTGAAAAACAGAAGGCATACGTGTCCTGAAAGCACACGCTCAGACATGCTGTCCCAAGTGACCCAGAGGTCAATCTCCACTCCTCAAAGCAGCACCCGTGTCAAAAACACACAGGCGAGTTGTATCATGCGTTCTATAGAGAGCATGAATCAAACACTTTGAAGTCATTCGATTTTAGTCACAAAATAGCATTAAAGTATTATAAACGTGGGGTTATATGACCAACCGATATGCACAATACGAAAAATAATTTAAGAATGAACGTATCTGCTTTGATTAGCTTAAAAATACAATATCATTCGAAAGTTTGAGGTTTAGCAGAATTGTCTTACGCTCACCATGGCTGTATTTATTAATAAATACGGTAAAACAGTAACATTTTAAAAGTACTTAAAACAGTTTTCTATTTTAATAAATTTTAAAATGTAATTTATTCCTGCGAAGTCAAAGCTAAATGTTGTCGAAATTGAAATAATTTTATATGTCTCTATTAAGGATAATATAGTATTCTTTCTGAATAAAACTATTAATTTCTTTTGAAAAAAATCTTACTAACCCAAACGTTTGAACAGTGGTGCATACATTATATTTTAGTCTTCTTTTTGGAGCAAGAAAGGAGTGGGGAGGGAAAAAAAGGTAACTACATTTTGACTTAAAGTTTTTATTGGACTTTCTCGTTGAATACTGTAGTCACAATGGCATCATATTTTCCAATCACTGGTTTAGCTCCTTTCATTTTTCTACAAACTGTAAATGCTGGACATCAAGAGAGGGAATTCTGTGCAACTTAATCATTTTAAAGGGATCAAACTAACATTTCCGTGTTTTTCCGGCTCAGCGTGCATTCCAACATGTCCACTGTAAGCTCAAAGCTCAGTATTAGTTCAGGTTGTGTGTGTATGTAATTTCTGATCACTACCGCTAATTTAATATGAGCTTACCAACAGCCAATTGCCTAAAAGGACACTTCAGGATGAGTCAATGACATCAGCAAGACTGCAAATGCAGCGAGGAACTTGTGGAAAGCCTGTTTTTTGATGTCAGCATGCAGGTTAGACTTAGTGATATGAATATACCTTCATGTATATAGAGGGAAGATGCCTGTATCACTGTCTCATCCTTTAAGCCTTGTCACTCATGAATCTGAGCACTTCAAGCTGTTAATAGTAACAGATGGGCAGAAGGATACCGTTAACACAGTGCCCCCTAGTGGCACTACTGAGAACGCATTTTGAAAAGTCATTGCAGTTGTAACGTTACAATGCAATTTTCTTTCCCGAAAGCTAAGATCAGGAAAGATCCTACAGCCACATTCAGAGGAAACCCTTCATGGTGACTTGCTGAATGCTGATGATAAACATTTTAAACCAGACGCAAAATCTTTGGCGTTTATGTTGCTTACAGTGACTGACAGCTCTTCCGTAATATCCTCCCAAAAGGTGTGCAAATAAATTACTGCTGATTGATGATGAATGTTTGTCTCTTACAAGCCCTCTATTGACCTTTACCAAGTCCTCTCCTGGTCTAAGAGACTAACATACGATAATAAGCCCTGGGGAAGTCGTGTAAACACTTTCTTTTTGTTTTACTCTTCAGAGTATTAATATTATCATTATTATTGTCACATTGAAGCACAATATAATTATCTTAAGGCATCTGCACAGACACTGCTGTGCAATAAAATAATAAACCAGTAGAAAACAAAAATTCACTATGTACAATGAGACAGATCAAGTGCTACTCCACTTGTGGTCCACAGGGCAAGATAGAGGAGAGAGTGTGAGTGAGTGTGTGTGTGTGTGTGTCAGGCCTTCTCGCCGCTCTTGCTTTCTCGACTAAAGTAATAGCGCACTGGAGGACCAGGCAAGTCTTCATCACCATCCACCTCGGGGGCAAATGATACGGTAAGATCAACATACTTCCTGCCTGCTGAGGGTTTAATCAGTTTATGCATTCTGTGAGAAAAGAAAAAGGGTATTGTCATGGAAATGCATTAAGAGAACCACAAAGCAATTTTATATTAAAGCTGAAGCGTGTCATTAATTTTGAAATCACAGAGAAATGACACTCTTCAGCTTTAAAGACTAGGTTATTTTACTGCGGGGCCTTACGTCAGCTTGAGTCTTTTGTTATGGCCTGGCATAACCGGCACATACAGCATTTTTACTCCGTGAACAACCATGGTGGGCTCAACTCCATACTCCTCCTGAAATGAAGCATAAAGCTAATTACTACCTAATGTGAAATAATACATTTATTCTATAATCATATAATCTAAAATAAAAGATCAGTAACCATCAGAGACCAAAGCGTATTTGGTGTAGTTTTAACACATCTTAAATGTGTTTTTAAGATGACACTGGTTTATAAAAAAAAAAAAAGAAACAAACAAAAGGTAGTTAATACTGAGGTAGGTTTAAAAAATAAATAAAGTAGTTAAAAGCAAAAGCACAGTACAGTATACGTGAATAGTATATATTATTTTTTTATTAATTCTATAACCATTTAAAAACTTTCCTGACATGGCTGAATTGGTGCTCAAACATTTATTAATATTGTCAATGTTTAAAACAGTTGAGCTGCTTAATATCACTAGAAACAGTGATGCATGTGTTGAAGATTTTAGATGAATAGAGTTAAATAGAAATTTGATGGATTCAAATTTTAAATATTTCTTTTCCAAACTTGATGCAGCTATTTGTGTATAACCTCCTTTCAAAATGTAATTTTTAATGCAGTTGGTCTCTGACGGCTAAAGCACCCTTAACAAGCTCAACTGCTACACACCCTTACTGCACTCATGAAATCAGACAAGGTAAAGTCCTGGTGACCAAAGATAGTCCAACGGTCCCAGATAGAAAAGGAGATATCCTCTCTGGTCAAATCAAAAGGATAAAATTATTCAAAAGACAAGAGACATACATCTTTCCTTTTTTTTTTTTTAAGGCTCGATCTGTGCATGGTTTACCTGATCTGGGTTCTCTTGACCTGAGCTGTTTCTGTGAGCACCATGACTGGAATGGCCAGGTTGAAGAAACAGTTTTTAAATAACTCAAATCCATAACCACCAGCCACTTTAATCAACTCCAATGACACCTAAAGAGAATAAATAATAAAACGATCATAACGATGGACTAAAAATGATCATTAAAAATGATGTCTCTTCTGAATAGGATGGTTTCTCTCACCAGTCCTGCAACAGCAGCTGTAGATGTGGCGATAGCGGGGATAATTTTACCCGCAATTCGTTTGGTTTGCAGTCTGTCTGCGGCCTCAATGGCGTACATTTGAGCTCGCAGAGCTGACGCTGATGCTACGAAATCCATGTGTCCATTTGTGTCGTCATCCTTTTCAAAGTAAAGTGGAGTTGTGCGTAACCTCTCTAAATGCAAAAGAAAGAAAAACAGGTTAGACATAACTGAGCTCATACAGCAGTTATGTGTTCTGTATGAGTGGATATGAGGTGTAGCAACACACCTGGAGTTACAAAGTTAGAGTTGATGACCTCCTGTAGCTGTGAGATTGCTTCTCTCTCCTCTTCACTGCTCACTGTTATTTTCAGCTGATCAGGCTTCTTAACAGTCTCATCGGTCTCTATATGCTAATACACAAACAAACGCTTAGTTAATCAGTGCTGTCAAATGATTAATGGCAAATAATCACATAAAATGTGTGTTCTGTGTATATTTATTATGTACATGGGTCAAAGACGTTAAGATGTCCGCATCAAAAGTGATTTGATGTCCATAGAAAGCACATTAAATAAAACCGTAAAACTTTTAAAGTTTTAAATACGTTTTTGGAGAATAAAATGTCTAATAATAATGTTGCATTGTCATTCAGTGTAACACAATATTCATGTAAAAATGAACACTAATAACACTTCTTCTGACTTGTACATATTAAAATATAGAATATAGAAGCATATTAAACACACACATACAGTATATATTTTAAAAACATTTACTTAAATATATTTATATTAAAAATATATATTTAATACACAAGTATAACATTTTTTAAATATTGAAATTAACAAATGCATCAAATGGTGTCTTTGGCTCTTAAGGACAGGAATCCTAGTGATGAGATTTTAAATCAATATTCTGGTCACGGTACAATACTGCAATTCTATTTAAAGACATTCTTAAACTGCTTTTGTCAGCCAAACAGCCTAAAATACTCACTTAAAATACTCCCGTAGATTTTAAATTATTATGTCAATTGTATTATTGTTTTATTATTCAACAATTATTTTAATTTTACATTTACATTCTCGTCAACTAAGTTTGAAAAACCCTGAATTATGCATAGCTAAAAATGCAAAAAAACTAAATTGTCATGATGAAGTAAGGTTACACATTTCACAAGTTAATTCAGATACATTTTCATTGGTTGCAGAGTAATAAATACATAAGCAGGGAAAGAACTGCTACCTTTTCAGCTGGTCTGTATTCCGGAACATCCACTTCAGCTAAAACACTTAAAACAGCCTCGTAGGAAAGTTTCTAAGAATTATTAAGCAACAACAAACATTACAAAATATTCAAGAATGGTATTCAGCTAGCACACATGTAAAACAAAAAAACTAATATTTAATTCTTAAATATTCCTTTTACCTCTTCTGAATATGGGATATTATAAATGTCAGCAAAAAGGCGAGCCGCGCTGACAACAAAACTGAAATGCCTGTTGGAGGAGAAAGACCTTTTAGTAATTCTTTCTTTAACTATTCTACCATAAGAATATTTACTCAGACACTCACAGCGGGTCATTGAGGTCAAACTCTATGGGAGAAGGCGGTCGTTTGGGAGACTGCCAGAACAGGCCTGAAAACGAAGGAAAAACAGTTCAGCTGGGCAAAGACGAGACTCTGGTGGCTTTTAATACAGCATCTCTGCGTGTGAAGCGTGTGACTTACTGCCGTCCTTTAGTCGTGTGTCCAGTGGAAATGAGTGTAGTAGCTGTAATGCCTGAAATATCGAAAACAATCTCATACAGTAAACATATCCTAAAATAAAAACATTTTAATATGGAATGTATTAGTATGTTATAAAGTGCCCCTATTATGCCATTTTAAATGTGGCTAATATTGTTTTATGAGTCTCTTAAAACAGGTTTACATGTATGCAAGGTCACAAAACACTTTAGTTTTCTCCAAAAATAGATTACATTTTATCCCATTTCTAAATGATTCGTGTGAAGCAGTTCGAAGAATCAGTCTGTCTAAACCCCTCCTTCCTCTGATCCCTCACTGCTGTGATTGGTCAGATGGTGCAGTCCTTTATGATTGGTCTATCGCTGCAGTGTTCCACAGAGCTTGTACCAAAACTACACTTTCTGACACTAGAGGTGCTTTCTGAGAGAATACGTCATATACAGTAGTTAGTAGGTAGCAAGGAATACCGTGAAAAGGGCTCGCAATTTGCTTTTGTAAGTGAATCAGACACGCCTCTACTTTGTGAACTTAACACCGCGTTAAACATCGTTTATCATTACTTAAACTAATGAGACAGAGAGACAGTCAAGCTGCATCAATCACAATGTTTAGACTACATTAGTCCCTCAGCTGAACAACAGAACTACAGAAACGTAATTTAGCCGGTCACCAAGACATCTGCAGGGTTGTTGCACAACATAATGTACACATACGTGTTTTGAACGTTCGCTAGAAAATACAATCATCAATTATTAATCATACTTACAGGTAGAAGTTCAGAGGAGCAAGTAAACTGGGCACTGATCCATCTTTTAAGACCAAGCGTTTGGTGAATATCGTGTTGTACTCCAAGATTGGAAAAGCAGTCATCAGTAAAATGACACGAACACAACAAGAGATTATACTGCTGAGGTGTTGTTGAAAAAAAATTATGTTAATCACAAACATAATTCTTTGTAGATTCATCTTTCGGAAGGGCATATAAAACAAATTTACTCTCACAGGATACAGCGTGACGTGATCCGTAACAGAGAAAGATTTGAATTACTGACGACAAAAGGGTTAAAACTGTAGTGGTCATTACTACAAGAAAATTACTGTATAATTACTAAAGGTTTATGCACTACACAGTACCTTTCTTTTGAAGTACTTGTCAAACTTGAGTCGAGCGAGAGCTAGACAGTGATCCCAATGAGTAGGTCTCCGACTCAGCAACTTAATGACCTGAAATGATCCCTCCATACTCTCCCCGGCCATCATCCTCTGCACACACAAACATTGAAATTAGAAACCTTGGTGAACACCAACATGGAATCAATTAGTTTAGATAAGCGTGTAGTAATATGTTCTTACCTGTAACACATCCTGAGCGGATGAATGACTCTGCCAGAACATGTTGTACATGGAAGGTTTGTGGGAGAAAGAACTCTCAAACTAAACAAAACAAGAACAAGATCACTAAAACAAGAAACATCTCGAAGATCTCGAAGTACTAGAAACCTCAAACAAAGAAATCTTGGACATTGGTCAAAAACCTGACCTTCAAAAAATGGTCATTAAAAATCACACCTTGGCTGTTTGCAGTAACAGTGGACTAAACATGGTAAATGCAAGGAAAAGATGCAAACACAGAGCAATGGTTTATAATATTTGTTATAATTATAACCTATATATCACATGAACAAACAAACAGAAATGAAGGTGTCAGAAAAAACAGAATGCAAGGGCTACTTCTGACTATTCCTTGAAACTTCTTAAGTTCGAGTTCTAAAAATTAGCATCAGATAATATCACAGATCAGCATTTAAGTGGATATTTGTTATTTGTTATGATGTTTATTTTCTATATTTTGTAATGACACTTTTATATTTTTTTTTTGAGAAAAAGTTGAAAACACAACAAGGCAGCTACCAGTCAATAAAATTCAAAATAGCTGCAAACTTACATAGAAATTTTCGGTTTCTGAATCAAAATGCTAACTGGTTTGGTAAAAATATGTAATAAAAGCTAGTGGCAAAAAAGATAAAATGTCTTCAAAATGTCACACAGTTGCCTTGGGAAACATTTTATCGACTGTCGCTTCCCATTTGATTGATAAAAAAAAACTATACTTTTTTTTACTATAAAAAGTAAAATATCATTTAAATTAAAAATGTAAAATTAAATTAAATTAACTACCAACCTTGTCTCTTGCCCACTGTATGGTGTGTTCAATAACAGCCGGAAAAGATTTTAGAGTGCAAAACGGAATCTCCTCCTCTGGTGGGTCTCTCTAAGAAACACAAGCACAGTTGAGAAAAAAAAGGGACAACAGACGTGTAAACTGATGCACAAGCCTATATATACACATACATAAACACACACACACTCACATGGCTGTTGTAGGACTCAGTGAGGTATGGGACGATGATCTCCGTGTGTCCTTTCGTACCCATGGTACCAGAGTCTAACAGAGCTTTCTGATTGGATACACTGCGACTGCAGGTTCACAAAACAAACACTGAAGAATTAGCAATGAATCCCACATGTAATACACAAAAAAACAAGTAAATTACATAATTACATAAATTACCTATCCACGTATCTCCGTGCCTCCACGTTATCCAGTGCCGTGACAACCAGGTTGAGATGGGAGAAGAAAGCATCACTATAAATATCCTCTGTAGCAGGACACACTTTATTTAGATGAGCATCTATTTGCATCTCTGGGTTTATTTCTAATGTAGCCGCTGCTGCTGTAGTGCTCTTTGGCTTCTACAGAGAGAGGGAATAGACAAAAGGTAAAGAACAAATCCATGAGATTAGTCATTCATGAATGAAAAAGAGTGAAGGACTATCAAAATAAAAAGTGTACCTGTATATGCTGAGGTCTGAAAAGAAACTGCCTATTGAGGTTGGATTTCTCAATTAAATCTGGATCAGTAATGCATATCTAAAAATATAAAATAGGATTTTAAGAACAGGACCGGTGTGGATGGGAAAAAAATTTAAATAAAATGAAGTTCTGTCATGATTTATATCCCCCACCTCTCCTGAGCATCTGCTCAATCCGACACCCAGAAGAGCCAAATTCTTTAGCATCTCACAGCCAATTGCGCCGCAGCCCACCTACATTCACATATGAAGAATCAGCGAAAACATCTATACAAAAAATATATACTATGTTTTCAAACACACATTTTATCTGGTTCAAGTTCGGCTGTATGACTCTTCAAACAACTTTAAAATGACATTTTGGTTCATGTTCTGCTGTATCAGCTATACTTCTAACTCACCATAAAAACCCGAAAGTTGTGCAGTTTCAAACACAACGAGTCTCCAATGCAAGCCCTCAACGCATCATACCGGTCACCCCTACAAACACACATCAAAATCAACATTTACAGCTGTGATCCTCCAACTTTTTTGGGTTCAAGGCCGAAACGATACTTGAAGGTTAATTTTTTTTTTAAATACTTTCACAATTCTTAGATTCTCACAATTTTTCTATAGAGCTTGGCTGGGATTACAAGAAAAATGTACATTTACAAAATTGCCCACAGAAGTCTATTTATTAAATATTACTTTTCCAGATCTAAAAATCACATTTAAAATTACACTAACACATATTTCCAGTGAAAATATCTTTCTTGAAGAAAAGCTTCTGAGTTTAATAATAAAAAATAAAAAAATGAATAACTTAATTAAATCAATCTAGATCTGTAGTTGCTTCAGTTCACAATAATGCTTTCTTTGTCTTCATTTAAGCTATATTGAGGCCCTTTTGGAAGTTTGCTGAGGTCTCCTGGTAGATAACCACTGATTTAAAGAAATGACAAGATCCTACAACAGTAAATTACATCATTTGCCCTTATGAGTGACTTATTCTTTAAAGCTAACTTATGAACAACAAATGTTGATGTTTGTAGGTGAGATCAAAAGAGATTTCTACAAATGCTATGTGACTATGAACTTGGCGTCATGCTCACCTTGGGGCAAACTCCTCAGCAGGAAGACATTGCAGGGGCTGAACCACCTCTACCGCATCGAGATAAAACTGTATAAACACATATTTTAACAAAGAATAAATACCATCTTTTCAATTCAATGTCATTTATAGACTAACATTCAAATGTTTGGGGACAGTAAGATCTTTTTTGAAAGCAATTAAAACCGACTTTAAATTGATAACAAGTGACAGGAAACTCTTTTAAACTTTCTGTTCATTGAAGAATCCTGTATCATGGTTTTCACAAAAACATTAGGCATTTATAATAAGAAATGAACATCTGAGCTTTGACGTACCCATTGCTGTAGAGGAGAAAACTTTCCAGTAAGAGCCTTTAAAACCTCCTGACTAGCGATACCGCCCACCGCTGCGGCTAGAGGAGAGAGACATCCCCTCGCACACCGTGACACACAACTCACAAGCTCCTTATTTATGCATACCTGATGATAAACACATTCAATCAAAAGGCGGAAGTTTGAAGATGTGCACAACAGGAAGCCATGTTTGTAGATGAGTATACAAAACTGACTTTGTTTTTAAGTGTTCTGCTGATCTCTTCTGTGAACTTCAGGAGCAGCTCAGCATCCTGCAAACAACTACACAAAGCAGAATAATATAATTCATCACAATTTTAATTATCCATGTCAATCAAAATCGGAGAGAGAGAAATGAAAGATGATTTGGCTTTCCTCACAACATTTAAACTAAAGTTATGAGAAGCCATTCATTAAACCATTAAAACTCTACTGCGGGCAGGATTATTCAGCACAAGTCTGCATGAATAGAAAGTGATGCACCCAAATTACATTTTTATTCAAAGAGAAATTTAAGTTTTCATTTAGCCAAAAACTGATAAGAACGTTTTGTAATTAAATTTGTGAAATTTAACTGTTCATGTTTACAGGTGATAAACAGTTTCTGCCATCTCTCAGATAAACAAATTTCAATGAATACAATCTATAATCTGTATAATCGTGTACACACTTTTTTTGGGTATACACAGAAACTCAAAAACTTCACAAAAACACTTATAATAAAATGTAATGTTAACTTAAAACATTACAGACATATAGGGTGAAAAAAATGGATTTCATAAGACTGTAAAACTGTACTTTTTGTGAAAATGTTAATAGAATGTTTTTAAATTGTAATTGTATGCTTCGAAGTTAAAAATAATTAAACATTCCTTTTAATCTATAAAATACTGACATAGTGAAAATCTAATTTGAGAAGCATTGTTCCCGTCATTGATTCTGGCCATCCACAACTCTTGGGTTGTTAACAATTTGGTGCATCACTAATATAGAAAAATCCCAATGATGTTCCTAACATAAAACAGACCTATTTAGAAAAACAGAGATCTGCTGTTGGTTTAGCAGCTCACTAGGCTTGAGACACTGTCTAAAAGATGAAAAAGTGGAAGATGAAATTACCCGATGTTAGGAAGTCTAGCATGCTGTTCCAGGAAAGACTCCAAAGCTAACATGATTGCGTGGAGCTGCAGAGGGACCTGATTGCACAAACATACATACACAAGTCAAAATGTGACTGATTCTCATGTCAATAACAGACTTCGGCATTTGAAGGGTCTGTCTTTCTGACCTCTGGTTTACTAAAGTCTGGAGTAAGGAGTCGAGGGTCACATAATTGCTGCTCCATCATCTCCTACAAAGAACACAGAGGAAAGAGTTAAGCATTATACTCCACCAATATTAAACAGACCAACTGAAGGTGGTGTTATAACATACAAAGTTGAAGGTTTTAGGAGCTTTGATCAGTCGGAAGATTCCTCCATGAGCATATGGCTGGAACGATGAGGTATCATCAATCGCAAAACTGTATGGAGACAGAACTAAATACACAAACACAGTTAAATATGTTAGCAGACATCATCACTGTGCATGATCACTAAAGAGTTTGTGTTTATACCTGTAACTTGGTGAGTGGTACCATTGAGTTCAATCATGCCATTGATCTCTTTAAAACACACGCTCTGCCCAGTCTGGAGGCCATGTGTTCGGCTGTCCATACACGTCACTACACCAGGATTCCCCTGAGATTGGATATAAAACAGAAAGTTAAAAAAACAACCCAAATTTCAGAACCGACCAGGATCAGCATTCAATGAGACGAAAGAAATCATCAAATGCTAAAAGTAATGTGAAGAGTTGACAGTTCAGAACGCTCATTACCTGGCTGATGTTGTGGATGAAGAGCTCTTTTGGTTCCTCTCCTGTAGGGTCTGACACCTCAAATGCCTCCCCAAAATCACAGAATACTCGCGAACAGATCCCAAACACATCACAGCCAATGAACTGCAGCAAAAATTTATTTTAAAGCATCCAAACAGTGGGTAATATATATGTAATATTCCTAGGAATGTCTGTACCTTAATAGGAGGCTGCTGAGAGTGGCAGAAATGGTTGATTCGTTTCTGTAAACTCAGCTTTGTTTCTGTTAACACCACACACTGGAGAGATACAGTAAATACAAGAATAGAGGCATTAAGTATGATATGGACATACAAAATATAACTAATAATAATAATAATCAGATTGGAATGAAGCAAGGGTGTCCTCGAATGGTCGACAATTTGATGCATTGATAGAAAGAGATTTTACTCCCAATCTCTCAGTCGAATATAGAGGGGTTATATGATCATGCCATTTGGCTTTAAAGGGGTGCTCAATGTCTGATTTCACATAGAACTACCATTTTTCTCCAATAAGTTAATATACAGCCTATTACAGTTTTTTTCAGTCGCTAACAAGCGCTTAACCATACTTCAGATACGTTTTCTAAACTCTTAACACAGACTC
>JAUMHP010000040.1:206324-216531 GCA_032361065.1 Enteromius trimaculatus | reverse complement strand
GATTAAAATAAATGTTAAGAGCTGTCTAAACTGGAAAAAGCTTGCACTGAGATATCTTAAAATACATAATTTCCATTGTTTGGTGCTCACGGATAATGCAATTTTTGGTAAGACATGTTTCTATAAATTCTTAAATGTCCTAAATTAACAAAGATCTAGTCCTGGCTTAATCCAATTCCTATCCGGGAAACCGACCCATAGTGTATAAAAGTGGCAGTAAAGATATTTAAATTGTTATAAAAAATAACTTTAAAATTAAATATATGTATTTTGTTTTGTTAACATAAGAGACTTTTTAAAAACATGTACAAAATAATTTTCCAACCCTAAACCTTTGAAAAATAGTGTATTTTTCGCAACATCCCTGTACAAATGAGTTGAAAATTCAATCAAGTGACATTTCTACTTGATTATATTTGTCTGCAGGTCAAAACACTATTTAACTATTTGAGCAAACAATGCTAATACAAACATGAGAAACTATATGAAAGTGTTTGCACCAGCAATATTTGCACCACCATTAGACACAATTCAGTAGCAATACACACGCACACACACTGTTATTCTGTCTCTCTCTCTTTGTGACAAAGGCTGAAGAGCTGAATAAACAGACCAATCATGTGACAACTTACTGACAATAAATCACACTCTGTCCAGAGAGAGCTAGACGACATTCAATAACAACGGTCTACATGGAGGAGTATAGATGGCATTCAGCTTTGATTTAATATTACTACACTACTACTTTCACTACTACAGTGAAAATACAGTATGCACATTGTGAAGGAAATAAACTTGGTTTTCCTTCACATGTGACGTGAGAACCATCTTCTTTGTTAATAGCCTTTTTTGCAAAGTCTTGTGACACTATAATAAAACGAGCTGCGCAGAAACCATCAAAGTCGAACCACTGTGATGACAGACCTAAAAAAAACTTAAGCCGAACATTCCTAATGATGGGAATCTTCAGAAGCACATGCGGAGCTGCTACACAGTCAGGAACAATTCAAGGTTCTTCACATTTATTATTATAGAATCTGTCTTATGTATTCCTTATTATCTTAATTCTCTTAGTCTGATGTATGAAATCCTAAATACATGACTCCCTTAAAACATCCTTACCATAAAAATGGTGTGTGTGTGTATTCACCTAAACTTCACATAAAATCATATGTCAGTTAACAGTACCAATCCAAGATACAACCCACACACACACACACACACGAGTGTTAAATGCTTTGACCCAGTTAGCTGAGCAGTCACACCTGTCATGAGATCCTAGCAAGCTGGATTACAGAGCATGTGACTCCTCCCAAAACAGTGCTCATAGACACCCCCACACATACTCACACACACCACATTAGCAACTTACCGGCTCGGATGTGTCCAGTTTATGTATTGCTTTGGAGTCAAAGAGAACCTGGCGCCCTCTTCTCTCACAGTCTTGATACACAATCAGTCTGATCTGAGCTAGATCGAACTCAGCAGATGCCCAACTAAAAGAGAAAGAAACACCTGTCATTGAAAAGAGAAAATAATAGAAAATAAAAGAAAACAAACTATGAGCCAAAAAACAGGTTTCTGGTTATGGGAATATGAAACTTTAACTTCCAATTATATACCAAATAAAATAAATGCAAAACAAATAAACTGGAAATAGTTCAATTGAATTAAATGTTTGCATTTTTTTAATACTATATATTGGTTTTGAAAGGTGTCACTCAAAAAAAGACACGCTGAATATTTTTTTCAAATGTAATTTATTCCTAAGATTACTAAGTTGAATTTTAAGCAGTCATTACTCCAGTCTTCAGTGTTACATGATCCTCATTTTCTGCAAGAAACATTCCTTATTATTAAAAACTTTGACACATTCTTTCTGGATTCTACAATTATTTTGAAATATAAATTGTGTGTTAAAATCTTTATCATCATTTTTGGTCAACTTAATCCATTCTTGAAATAAAAAAAAGTGATTTCCTTTCTTTCTTTCTTTCTTTTTTTACTAACTGACCCCAAACTTTTAAACAGTTGTGTAAATTTTGTTTTTTTCCCTCACACAAACTAGCGCATGGCTTCGGAACACTTGGAATAAAGCACATGACTCGTTTGCACTATATTTATAGAGCTATATTTGTAATTTCTGAGCTTGGCACTCCCTGTTCATCACTCACCGACATTGCACGTAAAAGAGAAGCATGAACATTCTTCAAAACGTCTTTTTTGTGTTGCACAGAAAAAATTTTGAAAGACATAAAGTATGAGTAAACAATGACAACCTAATTTTTTGGACAAACTATTCCTTTCATCAAAATGCAAGAACATTCAATAAAGCAATGCATATTTAATTGTATCACTGCAAAAATACATTTTCTTCTCATGAATAGACATACCCTACCTGCTTTCCATCCTGGTGTATGATAAAGTGATCAGACACTCATTTCTAGCCTCCAAGCACTACATATATATCCAAAATAGGTATGAATAACAATCACAAGATGCCCGAAACTGGCCAAGAGAGCGGCGGAAGGCACGGAAAATGGACCGTTCACACAGTTGCATGTTTCTCGTATTAAACATCAGAAGAACACCACAATCTAACAACAAAAAACCCAGGCACACAGTCTCCATCTCCGCTTGACTGAGCTCTGAGTGCACAGGTCACACACATACACACACACACGGTGTCGGCAGCGCCCCTTCTTTCTGATTGCGTAGATGATGCAGTGTGTTTGTTATATCAGTGTCTATGTGTGAGTTAGCAATAACTATGTGCCTGTTTGCATTGAGTGTATGGACTTTGTATATGAACCGCTTCATGTTAATGCGCGTGTGTGTGTGTGTTAGACGATATGTTGATCAGTCTTTTCTAACACAGCTGCTGAACAATACACTGCTATGCACAGGCTCTCTTTATCCTTTACACACACACACACACACACACACATTTACACACATTGCGGGCACAGACTCTCTTTATCCTCTCCTACTGAGACTTTGCGTGAGTGTGTGCGGGCCAGTATATAAGAGAGAGACAGAGGGATAGAGGGAAAGAGAGCGACAAAAACACTTTCTTGGGGTGGTACTGCCACTACACACTGACAAACACACAGACCCTAGAAATTATATTAGTGAGGACTAGTGAGAAACAATGTTTTTTATACTAAAATAATCCTATATCCTAAACAGAAACTAATTTGCATTATTAGAGTTGTCAATTACAAGCCTTTCAAAAAGTGAAAACCAGTTCAAATATCCTCACAGATCAAGTTTCACATACTTGTAAGGACATTTCCAAACATTTGACCCTCATATGTAAAGCCAAACCCATACACACACTCCAAATAGTGATCCATTTTCAAAAAAGCAAAGAACAATGCCTCGTAATAAATCAGACGTTATGATGCATCCTTTTTGGGATTTTCCTGATACTTCAGGTCACATGAACAGCAACCGCTGTGTCATATGATCAGTGTAGTACACACATACAACACAATGATTGACAGATCGAACCATTTCAGATGGGCTGATTAAAATTTGTCAACACTCCTTCACAAATTTTACATATGCACCACTCCTTGCTGATTGTAAATATTTGGACTAATTTGACATTTTTACAGTATTGTTCCCTCAAAAAAAAAAAAAATCAATCAGTGTAGAAAATCCCCCCCCAAAACCCTCATGCAAGGGTCAGACATCAAAGCAGTTCCAGCAGCAGTTGAAGAAAACATTTAAAGATATACTAAAATATAGATTTAGAAAAACACAAATGTACATGGTTTATACCAATATACATAAACATTTTCTAGCATGTTCATGTCAACATTACTGCTTCAAAATCTAGCAGCATGTAAAGTAGCAAATTTAACAGAAATATTTTAATATGCTAAAATATAAATGTAATTATTTAAAATAATATAAACATTTTAAAAAATATATATATATTTATGTTTATGCATCATTTTTTAAATATAAGTAATATATATATTACTTATATTTGAAAAAATATGCATTCACTTATCAATGATTAAATATACGTAACTGATTTAAGGCTGCTCTGATGCCGCATTTTTTTATTTAGACATTAACAACGCCAAATCATAACTCTGATATCGGTGGCTAAGGTGCGTCACAGCTGCATTTTGTAGTACATATTTTATTTTAGTTCATTTTTAACACAAAATTTGAAAAGGTCACAGAGCCTGTTCAAAACAGCTTTAACTCAGATGTGTAACAATGCTTCATGAACTGCTTCATTACATGCACACACACAAAATACTTGGAGCGGATTCCTTTCATAAGCAAACTAAAAGGTTCCTGCATTTGTATGGTGGCCCAAAAAGCACGCACACACAAACACACACACTCGCTCGCTCACTCAGTGTACCTGTTCCATGAAGCATTCTCTGGAATGAACAACCACCTTGCAGTGTTTTTCTTGCGACTCTTAATCTTCATCTTCACAGATATTCCTCTCAGTACGCTACAGAGAGTGTGCGTGTATGCATACGTCCACACATACACTCATCTGGCTTCTCTAAAAATTAGTTCTTACTTTGTATAAACTCAAAAGAGGACAACAGAATGATGGGGAGGTTCAGATGAAGTGACAGAAGAGAGAGAGAGAGTGAGAGAGTTTTGGGCAGCATGTGTTCAAAGACTGAGGGGTTTCTACTTCTATCTATCTGATGACTGACTGAATACAGCTCAAACGTCACATGACACACACACACACACACACACACACCCTCTCACAAAGCATGTGATCCAAACACAGTCATAGGACACTCTCACTGGCAAAAGTTGCACACCTCAGCAAACAAACTAACATATTCCCTTTGCTAACACTAAGCATGCATGTTGCAACAAATAATCAGTCAGTCATATGCTTCCCTCTCCCTACAAATAGAGATGTAATGGTTTACTGTGGAATCATTCTTTTTTAAAAAAAATCATACCAGTAGCTTATTAAAAGCAGATTTATTTTACATTACAGACATTTTGAGATCACCTGATGATCTGAACAGTATTGGTTTTATCTAATAATAAAGGGTTTCTGAGATATGTTTTACATCTGGAATGAACTGACTGACCACAAATAGTGCATTTCTATAATGTCATCAATGACTAAAAACTTGACTAGTTGCACTATTGTTACTGTTTATAAAACTACTGAAATAGTTTTTGGCAATTAAAAGCTAAAATAAAATAATATATAAATATCGCATGACAAACTTGAAAAAATCACATCACTTTGACATCTAACAGGTTTTTCAGTACTAAAATTAATTATTACAATTAAATAATATTATTTAAGTCTTAATTTACTGATAACTTACAATTACATATAAATGCTATAAAACAAAACAAATAAAATGTCAAAAGCACATCAAATTTTCTAAAGCAACTAAGAAACAAAATAAATAAAAATAAGAAATACATCATAAAATGAATAAATAATATAAAATATTTAAAAAGACACACAAAAAAACTGACTAGGTGTCAGCGACAAAAATATTTTGTTCTTTTTTCACATTTCTTAGCCTTGCCTTGTCCAGTGAATAACTGCACATGTAAAAGTGATCATTTGTTTCATATTTTGATAACATCAGTGATTCTGATCCTGATGAACCCGTTGATAAACTCAATCAATTCCAGTGATTGTGTTTTGAATCTCCAAAGTAACACTGGAAACAGTGCTTTACGTATTATCAGCAGGCAAGCAGTGTCACTTCCTTCTAGGAAACTATCATGTGATCGTGTATTTGGACAGGGTCTGGTGTGTTGCATTACTGCTTAAAAATATATGTAAGCCAATTTCTAATGTATTGCATGAAATCACAACCAAAAGCAACAAATGTCTATTCATTCACATGCAAGCATAACTATTTATATTAAGGTCTCACTGTAAATCAAGAACTCATCTTTTTTTTTTTTTTTTTTTTTTTACTTTAACTTAACATTAAACTTAACATTTAATTTCCCAATTTCTATGTCAATCTTCACTCCCAATGTTTGACAGGTAAAACCCATAAAAGCCTCTTGACCCATTCTGACTAGAAAAAGAAACACACAGCAGAAACCATGAACGCAGAATGGATGTACTCTCAAATAAATACCTGTCAAAACTCGCAAGTGTTGTGCAAGCATAAATGCAGAAAAAGTTACATAACACACGGACTTGTGCTCAGCTGACTGAACGCGCGCAGAACTGTGTGTGTGCATGTGTTTGTGTGTCCACAACACCATTAACACATATAGATCAAATAACACTACGGCCTTGCAAAGGATGGCACAGTAAAATGATTATAAATTCGCACTTATTTTCATCACATACTACAAAAACCAGCTGTGTTGCCGCGGAGAGGTCTTGCAGTTTATAGTGTCATATAATTCGCGTTTATATCCACAGGTGTAGTATTTGCTCGTGCTAACGGTCTTACCACTGCTCCGGTGCCGTCGAGCAGTCCCGTGCGCTGCCGTTACCGTTACCGACGGCTCTCTTGCTGAAGAGCTTCTGCAGCAGCGTCGGCATGCTAGCGCGCGGTTTTCACAATCACACAACCTGGGGTCCCCGTTTCCATATCAGCGCGAGCGAGTGCTCAGGTCTGCAGAGCTCCATACTGGAGTCATGTGACATCTGCAGCAGCTGAGCTGCGACAGACACCCGCGGGCGCTCTCTGCTGAGAGGACACGGACTCACAGGCGGCGCGTGCGGAACGTGCTTGACGTGCCTGCCTTTCTGCTGTTTTCTTGCCTTCCTACGTTTTGCTCATTTCCACATAGATCAGCTTTTTGCATTAAAATACACAGCATTTGAATTAATACATTTAGTGAAGTATATCAATATAGAATATGGTTTATGTGTAGCCTGAATGAATTATATTGTTCTTTATCTGAATAAAAACTTAAGTATTGTAATAACATATTAAAGAAATTGTGAATTGATTCATAAATAAAAGCTAGATAGAATAAAAACTAAATTAAAAAGATTGTGAACTGTGGGGAAATAACATTAAAAAGCTAAATTATTACATTATATTATATTATATTATATTATATTATATTATAATGCTATACTGAATAATTATGAATTTACAAAATTTAATATGGAAGAAATATTAAAATAGTGTTTTTTTCCATCATTAATTCTATTAATATATAACAATTTCAATTAAGATGATATCAATAGAGAATATGGCTTAAATGTGTTATTTTCTTCAATACAATAATGAATATATTACCATAAATTAACATTACAAGAAATGCATTACAAAAAATGTATAAACTATTATTGTCTAACAGTTTTATCGTGCGAATAAATAATACGACATGATATACGTACAAGCGGAACTCTTGACAAATGTTTATGTTACACGGAACAAAAATACCGTCGAACTGTTTCAGCGGTCCGTGCCTTAAATCGCCCCCCTATTAGTCACACGTCTGACGGACATTCACTTATATCAGCAAATATGGTAAATATTGGTCACAAATTGGATCAAAAAATAATTTTGAATGGTGTGTTTAATAATTAGTATTCTCACTCCAGCCGAAGGCAGCCAAAGGGAAGGGGCAGGTGGTGGAGAAGAAGGCTATTCATCCCTACAGCAGGAAAGCCGCATATTTAGCAAGCGCTGCCATCAAACAACAGAGGAAAGAAAAGTAAGAGTCGTTTCTGCTCCACTTTATATTTATTCGTGTCCTTCATAGGGAAATAATTCACTTAATAAATAAATAAGGTTTTGTGTTGCCATGGCTATGTTATTTTCACTTGTAAATATAGTATTTGTAAAATCGCTTTTAGGTTAAAGGGTGAAAAGGCACAGCGTCTAAATTTGATAGGTAAGTAGTTTTATTTTGTACTTTGTGTAAACAAAGAGTTTGAAAGCTTGTTTGTTGACTGGCTTGTGAAAGTTGACATCGAATATTTGGCAGTAACGTTATACCAATGTGTTACAACGTACTGCTCCGGGTGTGTGTTTACGGTGTGTGTGTGTGTGTGTGCGCGCGCGTGGTTGATCATTTCTCACTGATGTGAGTGTGCGCTTGGATGGGTTAAATGCAGAGGAAAAATTCCAAGTATGGAAAACCATACCTGGCCACATGTCACGTCCTTTCCTTTCCTTTCCTTACCCCAGCTTACAAAAATATGTTTTGGTAACGTTCCCATAGTTTTTTAACGTTTTAAATGGGTTTAAAAGGTTTTTTTTTTCTTTCTTTTTGTAACATTACAGAAAACATTAATTGAATCTTCAGTTTCTATCTGAAACTTAGTAACATTTGATGAACATCTCACACCATTTCTCTTTGGGAGAACCTTACGCACATTGTCAAGTTGTGAGAATGTTCCCTGTTGGGTGCTTACTTGTCTTCACTGATTTTCTGCAGGCGAAAAACTTTTGTGGTTCCAAAGCCAGTTGGACCCTGACAAAGCAGAATACACTAAACACGATGCTTGTGAAATAATTGAGAGGTATGACGATCCCCAATTAAACATGTCATCATGACTTGTACAGTTCTGGATTCACAGCACGGTCTTAAGTTTGGAAATGTTGAAAAGCTCTAAATTGAGAATAATAAAAACAAGCATCTTGGCTCATATCCTTTTTCACAGGTACCTTCACCGGTTTGACAGAGAACTGGAGCAAATTGAGTTAGCAAACAGTATAAAAGGACGGCAGGGTCGTCAGCATGGCTCTAGAGAGGCTGTCATCAAACAAACAATGGAACGAGAGAGAGCTCAGTATGAAGGCACTGGCTTTGGTATGTTTTCGCATTACCTTTGGGGGAGGTTTCTTTTATCTTTGCTTCCTGCCATATAAGAGCTTTATGTGAACAGTGTTGATAATGCTCGAATAACATTTCTGAAAATGTAAACATTCTTGAAGCGTATTTGAAGCACACAAGGCAACATGTTCTAATTGGTTAAATGTTGTCTTTTTTCACTTTACAGAAATCCCTGATATCATCAATTGTAAGCATCTGAAAACATTTAGGTAACTACTGCATAAGAATCCTTATAGGAAGTCATCAAATTCAAAGAATGTCAGGCACAGAACTATGTAAAGTCCAACCCAAATTTTAAAATGATGCCAAATGTTTCTAACCTTGAGCCACATACGTTTAACAGAGAATGGACCGGTGACCTCAAGAAGCTCCCCAACATTAAAATGAGAAAAGTTTCAGCTAAAGGCTCTGACAGCGCACCTTCTGCAGTTTCACAAGATAAACACAAGGGAGAAGAGGAGGAGGAAGATGCATCCCTGAATTCTGACACAGACCTATAACACCTCCTGCAGCTCTAATACAGTAATGTTTACTGTAGAGGAAAAGGACCAGAGTGTTATGGGGCACTTGCAAAAATGTGTTGTTGTAAGGAGCAAGGTTACTTAGTCACTCAGGTAACATTTCATCCATAAATAAACAGACTTTGAAACCATTTGAAATATTCACTGGTTTATTGCACTGACTGATTTTTGCATGTTACTTGTGCAATTGAATTCTGAACACCGATGTGGATTAACAAATCTCACATGATCCTGACATGGCCCTATGGGCATTTTTAAAATTATTTTCATATATCAATATATATGAGGTCACTGCAGAAAATCACAATACAAAAATGTAAAATTTGCTGAATTGTTTCTGATTACCACTCAGCAAAACCTGATCAAAACAAATCTCTGTCTTAGAAATAAATAAACGCTATTCTCTGCAAACCCTTCAAAACATCTTTAAAAGCTGCATAAGTTTTTGTTAAAAAGGATATAAATCCAGTTCTTTGTGCCATAAAGCATAGAGGAAAACAAATCCTGGTTACCATAGATTTAGCTATTTTAAATAAATTAAAATGCCAAAAGATTATTGTGTGATTTTTTTTTTTTTATTTTTTTTTCAGATATAGCAAGAATGGGTAATGCTTCATTTTATACTGTCTTTATGTGTACTTACTATAGTAATTACAGTAAATTATTGACATTTAACGTAAAAGATAAATAAGAGCACCTTAAAATAAAGTGTAACCCAAATATGTGTGTGTATACACACACACACACACATATACATATATATATATATATATATATATATATATACTGCTAAAAAAAATAAAGGGAACACTTAACACCATGTAACTCCAAGTCAAACACACTTCTGTAAAATCAAACTGTCCACTTAGGAAGCAACACTGATTGACAATCAGTTT
>JAUMHP010000040.1:193181-206224 GCA_032361065.1 Enteromius trimaculatus | reverse complement strand
ATATAGTAATTATTTATACATTACATAATGTCTTTACTGACACTTTGGAACAATTTAATCTGTCCTTACTGAAAAAACTAAAGTTCTGGACTCGCCCCTCACCCCGCCCCTCTTTTCCAGTCGCTCTCAGAGGATCTATTTTTAGCTATATTCATAGTGAAACTTGCTAATTATCACATTATTAGGAAAGGATTTGCCAAGATTCATTAAAAGACCTCACTGCTTCTGTAAGTGAGTCTGGATCATGAATGATTCGCACAAACATAAACGCATTTCGGTTGATCAAGGGCGCGTTTCCCTTCAGAACCAAACGTAATGTTAGTCACTCAGATGACGGGAGTAAATCACTACTGCTATGTTTATTAATACATTCAACAACAAAACCCCTCAATCTCTTGGGAGTCTTGCTTGTCTATGTGTCTCGGTCTGATGACAGCTCACTCAGGGCGGGTCTGAGGTAAGACATCAGTTCTGTCTGTGTGACACGCTGCTGTCAATCAACTATGGTGGGAGTGGCCTGCATTTGAGAAGGGCTTGATTTCAGAAGGGGCTTATTTTTATTAAATCAAAAGAAAACTACCTGTGGATCTTTACCATTGTAGTTGTGTACACACACTCCCAACACACATTTCAGTCCAAACAGCTTGTAAAAGTGCATGTACCACCATATGACCCCTTTAAAAAATTAAACCTTGATGAACATCAAAGGCTTCTTTCAAAAACAACAAATTCTAACGACCCCCAAATTTTGAACAACAATGTAATATATCATAACTAATACTACACTTCAAATTTTGTTGGTCTCTCGAAGTATGTGGCATCCAGTTTCAAAGATCAATGGTCAGGATAATTCTCCAGGGAAGCCCATTTAGTACCCATCATGGTGCCAAGTGAATGTGCATATGTGTGTGAGTATGTGTGTTAGTGAGTGATCCAAAGTGACAGATCCGGCAGAGAGCGCAGTGGATTAGACTCCCGCTAGACAAGACAGCTGTTAACTCATGCACATTGAACACGTGAAATGCACATCACACTCTTTCAGACAACACACCTAAAAGTGAGTCTGAGAGTTTCTATATCGTTACATATGACCCTAAAAAATATCAACTGAAGTGCTTGCTCAGCACTCTAACAGTGCTGTTATTTTTTCAAGGTTTCTGCTTGTAGTCATATTTGAGTGGCCAGAATATCATAAAGAACAGTAACCACCTTGTAAACAATCACCTAGTAAAGTGCCAACTTCACATAAAACATCAATCTTAGCAACAACATAGGAACATAATAGTACGGTGGTAACTTTTTTTTCACAGGTCTAAGCACCACACTTTTTTCTCTACAAATTCTGCAATTAAACTTCAACTGCTCAATACTCACTTTCAAATCTATTCATATCTTGTTTTGTAATTTCCGCCATTAAAGAAATATAGTAATCTTTTTTCTTTTCTTTGTTGCATTTTTTTTAATGATTGTTATGTTGACTTTAGTCTCATTCACCTCAGTCTCTCCAATCACCAGCACCCAAGTTCACCCGTTCCCAATCACCAGCAGTCTGGTCCGCTGCACCTGTCACCTGAAATCAAGCCCAACTACAAAGCACGCTCCTCACTAGCACTCACTGTCCAGTCTACCGTTCACTCAGTTGAATCTAACCTGACTAACTCTTATCTGTGTTCTCTTAACAGAACTGTGTCGTGCCTCCACCGTTTCAGATCTCCACCGCTCCATAGTCTCTCTGCTCCTAGCAAGGAATACCGGTTTCCCCCTACACGCTCTGCCCAGGTCTCCCTCTCCTCAGTCATCTCTCACTCACTCCTACTAGTAACAGTCTTGGACTCTCTTGTTGTCAATAAACCCTTTTATTCCTCCATGTCCTCCTAGTCTGTGTGTGACATACTGTCTATCCATGTCCATGCTGTTGATGAATGGTACAGAGAGGAAATGTCCCTCACACACATGCACCAAAACAAAAGTTCAGGTCATCAGGTGGAGCAGCCCAGTCTCACAGCAATT
This sequence comes from Enteromius trimaculatus, assembly GCA_032361065.1. Lineage (NCBI taxonomy): Eukaryota > Metazoa > Chordata > Actinopteri > Cypriniformes > Cyprinidae > Enteromius > Enteromius trimaculatus. The sequence goes on along the minus strand of JAUMHP010000040.1, from coordinate 204,214 downwards.
AGTACATATTTTAAGAGGTGGCTAATTCATACAAATCTGTATTTTACGAGTTGCCAATTTGTATGAATTTGTACAAATGACCTACACCTAACCCCGCCCCTGAACCTACCCATCATTGGGATTTAGACAAATCATACAAAATCGAGTGAGGTCATACGAATTTGTACCAATTAGCAGGGATTTCCACCTCATACGATTAAGTATGAATTTGGTCGCCTTCCTAAATACATCTCAGATGCTGAGAGACGACTGGGTGAACTTGTTTACAATAATATACAAATGTTTACACAATATACAAACTAATTTGACTGTTATTCTGACGCTTACAACAAACCTGTGTTCATTCACTGGCTATAAATTATGCATCTGGATAATTATTTCTCAGGTATAACTCAAAAACAAAACATACAATTATGCTCATTCACAGTGCTACAAACCTATACTGACAATATTTCATATTTGATGCCATAAAATCCAGAGATTACTTCTTCATTGTGATTTTAGTCAGCACTTTCCATATTTGTGTATGAAATGCATCCAGCGGTCAACAAACAGACTGTGGATGTGCCCTCCGAGCCTAAGAATATCTTGACCATAATGCATCAAGCATTAAAAAAATGCCCTGGATATTACAAACACTCACACAGCTGAAACAAACTGAACTGCAAACATGAAAAGCATGTCTGATTTGCAATATACTTAAAAGAAATGTCAATGACCCTGAAGAGGCTATATGTATATATTTAACGCTGTCTATTTATAACATCAATCTCTTTTCCAATACAACACTGTCCAGCTCTTGCTCTAGGCTATATATTTCTGTTTACATAAGACTGAGTCATTTTTTACCATCACTTCTGAAACGGATTTGTTTGCTTTGGAACTTACAGTAAATCTCAGGGATTTATCCTCAACTAAATATCAGAAATCCTATTATAGGACAATACGCACAACTTGTACAGCAGTAACCATGTGCTATTGTTCCACAGAAGCAATTAAAATACTAAACAATATTTTCAGATTTTAGCAACCATAGGAAAACCTACACAGATGGCTACATCTTTAATTGCTATGAGACAAACTACGGTATTTGTTGTGAAAACAAATATGAGATTCTCTGTGTTCAATGCACTTGCCTCGTTCTCTTTGCTCTTGTCTCTATTCCGGCTGGAAGTGTTGGCAGTCTCCTTGGCGATGGGCACAACGGATATCTGATGCACAGGCATGCTAGCAGTGCTCGGGACTGCGGGACACCTCGCTGCCTTCAGCCCACCGAAGACAACACACTCACACCATCCTGAGGGTCGGCATGGAAACAAAGAATAAGACTCGTTCCAGAGCTTGTACGCACGCTCCTACAGACACATGCATGAAATCGGGTTAAGTATCCTGGTTAAGATCTAAGACTTTAGCTGAAAGGGAGAACCATCCGGAGAGTTGCTCGACACATCCCCAAAAAAGCTGAAGACAACCTCTCTGGTTCTACCTGTGTGATTTGTGACAGGCAAAGAGAGAGACAGACAGAAAGAGCTCATTTAAATTCTACTCTACCTGAGAGCTGCAGTGATGCCTCACTTTGTGAATGTGTGTGTGCGTCTGTTAACCTGACCTGTAAACATGTTGCTGAGAGGACTTAGGGGTTATTTTAGCTTCAAATCTCCTCCCTCCAGGAGCAGCGTGAGATGGAGCAGCCAGCTAATCAGCTTACAACCTCAGGGGATGCACACAACCTCGGCTACTGGAACATACACTCACTAACACACACACGCACACACACACACTGGACTAAACAAAGTAGCTTGTAACATTTGAACTGTTAAATGCTTAATTTATGAACAGTTGGGGGGAGTTATTCTTTCTCTGCCATGAAACTCTAGACATACTCTAATAAGATATACTCTATATAATAATAATAATAGGTATACTGTAATATAATCACATCATTATGGTACAGCCAGTTGGTTCTACTTGCATCATCAGCCGATGAGCTCGCTGCTCAACATTCAAATAATCGGCTATTGTTTGCTTTAGCAGTTGCAGTGTGCTTCAGAAACCCTCCACCTTCCCCAGCTCCACCTGTATGGAGTAATTGCAATGCTTTAAACTGAACAAATTCTGACTTATTTACACTTCTAGAACAAGTAAATTCTGTAAAGACACTCCTTCAGGGTATATATCAGTTTCAGAAAGTTTTTATTAACTGTATGGGTTGGAGGTTGGAGCTAAACTCTTCAGGACACCGGCCCTCCAGGGCCAAAGCTGCTCAACCCTGAGCTGGAGCATACCAATCAATGTGCTGCATTGGCGAAAAGTCATCAGAATCTGATTCAAAATTGTCAGGATCTTTTTTTTTTTGATGCAACAATAGACATATTTTACGAGGTGGCTAATTCGTACGAATTAGTACGACCTCACTCTACGAATTCATACGATTTCTTCTAAATCTTACGTATTTTACGAGATGTCAGTTCGTATGAATTCGTATGAATTGGCACAAATTTGGCACCTCGTTCGAATAGGTACGAATTGCTCGTGAGACTGTGTTGGATTGACAGAAACTACACTTTCACAACAAATAACCAATTTTAAACAACATTGCGTGCCTAATTAAATATTCATGTGTGTTTTGTGTCAAAACCAATTTACATACATGGCCATTTGATTTTTTTGGAAACACCTCCTTTTTCTTTACAATTAAAAATGTTCACATTTATAATAAAGGTAAAGCCATCATTTATAAGTATGGCAATTAAGCACTGGACAAAAAAAAAAAACAGACCAAAACTACTTTTAAAATAATAGTTCAACCAAAAATGAAAATTTTGTTATCGTTTAATTACCCTAGAATATTTCCAAACCGAGAAAGATATTTTGAAAAAAATTCAAACTAGGCTGGAAAAGAATAAAATCAATGGTGACCCAAAACAGCCTAGTTACAAACTACAAAAACTCGCACAGGTTTGGAACTACTCGCGGGAGAGTAAATGATGACAGAATTTTCATTTTTGGGACAAAACTACAACATAAATTAGCTTTTTTTCAAGGTCGCCACTCTTTGTCTACCTAAAAAATTAATTAATTAAATCCATACATAATGTTTAATATAATTCACATTTGTATAAAATCACATCATTAAACATAACCCTTGAAATAAAAAAAAAGGATTTTTAAATCTTGATGACTATGAATGTGTAGACCTGTGTAATGTTTCTGTCTTTGTTAAACAGGTCACATTCCTTCCACATCTTTCCACTGTTACTGTCCAATAATATTGACCTCATCCAAATAAGAATATTAACCCATACTTTTCAAATGTACAGTGTGAAATCTCCTAACCTGACTACCCATGGCTGATTACCAACCCAAAGTACAAACACTGAAACAAAAAACAAATAAAGACGCCTATAAAAGCTTGTAACATAGAAGCCTGGATTTAAAACTACTATCATTCTCAGAAGATGAGGTGCTGTGGGATGTACTTTCACTTATTAAACCAAAATTGCTTTTTGATGACAAAACATTTTCAGTTACTGTGTCACATTAAAAAAATATCTGATTAGTATTTTTTTTCCAGTAAAAATGATTTAAACATTCTTAAATCACAATATATTTACTTGAAAAGGACTTTTAACTGCTTAAGATAAAGTAAAAAAAGAACTCTCGAAGTCCCAGTCAGTAGGTTTAAAACAAGAGATGTGGAAAAATATGGAATATGGAAAATAAATTTAATTCAAAGGGGAAACAAGATGTAGACTCATTTTCATGGCTTGCACATAGGAGGGAGCCATTTCTCTATGACTCTGTCTCTGTGTCCTTGCTTATAAAATGCACATTAAGACAAACAAATGTAAGCATACAGTCCTCTCTTTTACTGTCTTTCTCATCATCCATTAAGCCTGTGTCCTTATTTCAATTGATTTGTCACATTGAATGCCCTCAAGAAGCTCTTAAAAACAAAACATATAAATTTTTTTCAAGGCCTGTGACATGCAGTCTTGCCAAGTCCGTTTGCAGTTGATGTCAAATACACATTTGGTGAGAGACAGTAAAGAAAAACAAAAGAGAAAACCTTTTAAATAATCCATCAAAGACTATCTTTTATTTGAAAGGAGTCAAGGGAATGTGAATTATTTCATGATTTATTAAAAAAAAAAAAAAAAAAACATTTCATTTGGTCATCCGAAATCTTCTGTTTTGTCTCTTTTTCTGAACAGATTCTAATGGTAACATACTTTTAATGATAATGCAATATGATCCTAAAAAAGAGATAAATCCTGGTCTATAATCAAGACTATATGGTTTTAAATCAGAGGTGTTCAGGCTCTCTCCTGGAAGATTTTTCAGGTTCATTTGAAAGTTACAGGCAGGTTTGAGCCAAGCACCCCTGTGTAAGATAAAAGGCTATATGTGCTAATTTTAACTCTTTAAATTTCTAGGTAGACCAAGGACGCTTAATCACTTCACAGGCATCTAAAGGTATTTACCACCACAAAAGCTCATACCTATGGATACCTGGAAATAAAACAAGGCGTTCATAAGCAAAATAAACAAACTGTAACACTAATTTCAAAACAAATGTAATATTTAAATATCAATATAATGTAATTTTATTATTATTTTCTTTTTAAATATGCTTAAAGACGAATGTTAAATTCATTAGTCAACACCACTGCCTAATATTTTCTCCTTAAAACTGCAGCGGGTCTAAAAAACCCAGTTTGAAACCACGCCTGTTTTCTACATTATAAGCATTTAGCCAATCCCATCAATATTTGAGTTTAGAGTTTTTCATATCTGGTCAAAGGTTTCTATTAATAATGTGTTTTCGATTAAAACTAGTGAGAGATAAAACATAAAAACATTATTTAAGACTGGTTCAAATACATAGAAGTCATACCTTAATCATACCAGTACCCATAAAATTATAATGCAATGCGTAAGTGTTTGGTTGAAGCAATACAATTGCACAATATGAATTTAGTCAGGATTTAAGAAATAGCTTCATGCAACTATTTCTCAGTGAGGGATTGAGAATTGCTTGCATTAGAGATTAGATTTTTTTTAATGTTTGACAATAAACTATGTACTCTTTAATATTTAATATGGTTTAAGGGTATACTATCACATTATTTATGCATACATCTTGAAATTTACATTTAGAAATTGACTTGAAATCAACTTTTTATTGAGACCTGTATATAATTTAATATACAGCATAATTCATGAGCCTTATTTTAGTGGTGTATGTTTGAATTTGTTTGCACAATTGTATTCAATAATGTGAAAATCTATCTATCTATCTATCTATCTATCTATATATATATATATATATATATATAATATCATGAAAAACTTTTTATGTATAGTATGTAAAGTAAAACATTTCAAATGTTTTATTATTATTATTATATGAGCTTACATGAGCTCATGAAAGTCAAAAATCCAGCATCTCAAAGTATTACAATTCTTTCCAAGATAAGTCAAAATAGGGATTTGCAAAACAGAAAAGTCCATGTAATTTAAATTATGTTAATTTATACACTCAGTACTTGGTCGGGGCTTCTTTAGCACAAACTCCAGCATCAGTGAGGAGAGTTGCTGCTGAGGCACTATTGAGCCTTCAGCTCATCTGGATTGTTGGACTGTTTCTCATCTTTCTCTTGAAAATATCCCATAGACTCACAGTGGACTTTAAGCAGCTTGGATTCTGCGCCTTTCTCCTTAGCCTAGGAAAGATGCTTCTGACCTTGTTTCTGTTTCAGAAGTGACTTGGTAGCTCTTTTTTCCTGAAGACATCTGAGCGGGTGACATTTGATGCACTCGCCCCAGCTTCAGTCCACTCTTTTGTGAAGCTCTCCCAAGTGTTTGGGAGTCAGTCAACTTTGCATTTAATATGCTTTGATACAGCACACAAGAAATGACCTTCTGTGACTCTTTGTGGAGGGGGTCAATGATTGTCTTCCGAACCATTGCCAAGTCAGCAATCTTCCCCATTATTGTAGTTTCAAAGAACAAGAGATACCCAGACCTTATAGTGTAGGGATGGTCAACTCACAAGTAAATATTCTAATATTTTGAGATACTGTATTTTTTTTTCACTTTTGAAATAAGTTAATGTACTGAGATGCAGTTTTATATATATATATATATATATATATATGGTGAGAAAATCTTTATAGACCAAACTGATATTCATGTCCAGTCTGGGGAGAAATAACACGCTATACACATATAGGGTATATGCACAACAGGACATTCCTAGTATGCTGACTATTTCAACAAAGGGCAGTCAGGCTATGGTTCACATGATCAAGACTAAGTTTAAATTCAACTTGTATTTGAATTTGGTATCCAGGGTACAACCATCATTAATCTCACCATGCAATACGAGCCACTCTTTGTGGTTACCCCCTCATCATATTACAGTATCACCTGTATACAAACAGGTGCACACGCACAACCAAATAAAAAATTATGTACAGCGCCAAAGACTTCAAAGTGGACACCCGTATGTGCTATAGTACATGTGAGTCATTGTTTTTTTTAACTAAATATGTGTGTTTATGTCCCTGGTCCTGTGTTCTTATGTAAGTGCTGAATAGTTTCATTGAGGCAGTTTTGCTCATTTAGATCTATGCCATTTGATCAGATCATATGATGATGTGTCAGTTGTGTTATTTTGATAATATGCCAGTGCTGCTATAGTACTTCTGCCGCAGTATTAGTGATGCCCTGATTTGCACTGAGTTTGTGTTTGTTCGTTCAGCCGAAGCAGATGGCCTCTCCCTTTACTGAGATGGAGTGGTACACTATTCTCTTCTCTCTGGTAGTGTTCAGTCTTTTTACTCTGTATGGCCTAATACAAGAGAGATGTGTGCACACTACAGGTATGAACAATATGTATAAGTAACGCTATTATGCCTCTCATTAGTTCACTCGTAATGAATTTTGTGTCATTCTGTTTTGATTTGGGCTGCAGTCAGAACATGGTTTAATCCTAGTATGTTGACTATTTTAATAAAGGACAGTCAGACAGCCAGTTTGCTCACTATATTCCAACCAAGCTGTAAAATAGATTCTTGTGAAAAATAGAACATAAGTGGTTATTGACAGAAAATGCTGACATCCACCTTACAGTGAGAAATGGCAAAGATCAATTTATTGATAAAATATTATTTTGAGCCATTTGAGTCATTCATGAAACTTAAATAATGCAATAAATATTCATTAAACAACAAAATATGTAACATAAAGCCCAAATGTACATAACTAATAAAAAACATAGTCACACAGGGAATTCTGGGATTATCAGTTCACAGTTTTTATCTGTAAATTTTACATGGATTGTTTTCTAATTACCTCTAAAAACCGTATAATTAACAACACTTTACTGTAAAATTAATATTCATTTTAATTTTAATTTTGGTTATATGTTTAACAGTTTTTACCTGTATACAGTATACTACGGGAATTTACTGTTAACCTATTAACAGGTTTTTTCCGTAACGGTTTTACAAGATTTTGGCATTAAAATGACACTTTTACAGTGTAATAACGTTTAAATGTGGCTCTGTTAGTCTCAGAAAGCTATCTTATGACTAAAAGAGACTTGAAATAAGATGCACGAGACACATAGGCCGTTTCATATGCCATTTCTTGGGGAGTAACTACAGAATTATGTAATTTAATTACAAAATAAAAGTGACTATCCCCAAACTACACTACAAGTATAAGTACAGAATCTAAATATTTAACCTACTGTATCAGTGCAGTATTCATTTCATGTAATTTTACAAAAACTTAATTTAGCACCAAACTACTTAGTCCACCTACTCAGCTTGGTAGTGTTAAAATTTTGGTAGTATAGGTACATTTGTCAGTAAAATTAAAATGACTTTTAACAGCTCTGGGGCTTTTGTGAAAAGATCATTCTTCCCATTTTTGTATCCCTGCTCATGCATAGTCCGATTGATCCCAGTGCATTATGGGTGTTGAAGTTTTACTGTTCATTTTTAAGCTCTTTTTTGTTTTATCGATTTAAAGCATGTTTCTACTTCACATACAGCCAACTCTTAATACAATGGCACTTTTAAAATACTTACTAACAATAATGAATAAAATATTTAATTAATAGAAAACCACACAAAATCATTTTTTGTATTCTCAAAATACATTCTAGATGCCAGAATTAGGTAACCAAATCTTAAAAGTAATAAAAACACTGACAGGTAATTTTTCAAATATCCACAAATATTGCAAATATTTGCATCTAGCCTACAATTGCCATAGTCTAACAAAACAGGTTCAACTAGTTTCAAAAGTGACGTGGCGTTCTTGGTTTGTTTTCGTCTTGTTTTACTAAAAAGACGATGAATGTATCAGAGGAAGACTTGAGGAGCCACTCATCGTTTGAGTCCACCTGCAGGCCTTCATACTCAAGAATTATTTCATGCGACGTGGACCAGGATCAGTCATGACGAACGCTGCGCACATGACCTGACCTGTATGCTGCTGCCTTTATTGCACCTGAAACCTCATCGCCTGGACTGGATCCAGCTGCAAACTCAGGTAAACAATAAAGACAGCAAGTGTATGTCTGTAGGAACCATAAGTCTGAAAAGTGGGTTTAAACTTTGACGTGGTTTATAGCCAGCAGTAAGGAAGTAGACGTGGACTATGATTGCTCCGTGTGAGAGACTTGTAAAACCTAATGTCTGACACACAAACATTGTTCATATACTGTGTGTATATAAACTGAATGAGCAACTATCTATGAGTTGAATCCTGTTGAAAGAAAGCAGAACAAGGTATTTATATCCATTTCTCTTTCTCTGGCTACACACAACGTTCAGGCCCTATAGAAGTAATTGCTGACATAAGAAAGCCTAGAAGTCTAGAAGTTTTTGATGATATTATTGATGATATAGTATAGTGATACCATTAAGTTTTAACTAGTTTTTATTTAATTAGTTTTTAATGTTTTTTTAAGGTATTAAAACCTTAGAAAAAAGGTTTTGTTTTTGTTTTTAATTTAATTATTTTATTTTGTTTTGTTTTATTTAGCTAGAATGAGATACATTTAATCTTCTATTTTTTCAGTTAAAACATTTTACATCAAGTATGTTTAGTTTATAACCCTGAATGGCACTATAATTTAGGTTTGTGGATGTTTCATATCCAAAAATTGTGATCATCATATAATATAATATTTTATTTTACCAGTACAGGGCCAAATATTGCAAATTCTGGTCCCGCAACATTAAAAGTCATTGGCATTAGACAGAAATCTATTTTTATTTAATGGCCACTAAACTACGTATATCTGCCCTGGTAACATACCAGCATTCATTTCATATTTCTAATATCCGCAGTCAATATTCACGTCGTTCCTGATCAGTGTTGGGGTTTATTTGTGATAATAACCGGCTGGCAGTACTTCATCACTTATAGTGTTGAATTATTGGTAGAAGTTTTAGCAGTATCTTTAAGGCTCTCCAGCTGAATGCTGAATATTGATTCAGTATGTACAGCTTATTAATGGATTTTCTTACATTAACATTTTCAGGGCTCAGCACAGTATTTTACACTTACTGTTATTATACATCCTCTAACTATATAAAATCTTCTGTAATGAGAAACTGTTTAATGCTGCTGTGTAATGATGTTTTATATCATGCTTTCACCTTTCTCTCTCACTCTGTATGTGTGTGTGTGTAGAGGTGGACTTCTGTGTGTTTGTTATGGATCTGTTGTTTTCAGGTTTTGAGTTGGTCTTCATCATCATTGCCTTCACTATTATGTGCTTATTTGGCCTGGCTGCTGTTTACACACACAATACAGATCATCAAGGTAAATATACTTTTTATCTACCCACCCAAACATTGAACTAATGACTAAAACAAAATGTGATCTGAATGTGTGTGTGTGTGTGTGTCCCATAGATGACTACACTCAGGCAGAACAGAAAATAATGCAACAAAAGAGTAACTCAAAGAAAAAACAGCGAGTTTTCTCCCAAACCAGCCAGGAGCTACCTTGAACACACAAACAAAAACATTTCATACAAATACAGAGTCCTTCTGTTGGTGCTTGTTGAATTAAAAGGCCTGGATCACCAAGTGCAGCTAACCAGTGTGAAGATCTCTGACACTGAAAATGGACTTTTAGTTGACCCTCAAGACCAGATGTCTCCGGCTGCCTTGAATGCATGCCCCCAATAAGTAATTAGCCAGTGAAGAAAGGCAAAGAGGATTTATTGACATCGAAACCCCTCCCCTTTCCCTGCCTAAATCTACTTAGCATTTGCAATATAATAATTTAAAGCTTGTCTGGATGAGCCTTCGTTTTTTTCCAACAACTTATGTTTTGGTGGGAAAACTGCTTCTGAAGTCTCTGGGTGGTGGTGGTCTTTGGCAATAAAATAGGAAAATATATTGCTGAATGTATATTGTGAAAATATTTTTAACCTGCACATACAATATATTTATATAATATAATGGTATAATAATTATATAATGCATTTTATTTTATTTGTTTTTGTGCATGTATTTAAATTAAAAAATATGAATATTATCCAGTATACATAAATATATATTTGAATAAGAATAGAACAAAGTTACTTTATTTTAATACTGTGAATATTTTTTCCTCGATATATGTATGTATTTTAAAATATAATAAAGTTGCAGACAAAATACATTTTATATATACGTTTACACAAATGCAGTCATTAACGGAGATTAATCACATCTAAAATAATGTATGTGTACTGTTTATTTATTATGTATATATTGAAATATGTATTGAGATATGTGTAGATATTTTGAAAATATTAAAAAAAGTATATTATATTATATTCTATATATATATATATATCTCAATGAAGATATTATTTACCAAAACAGATGACTTAATTTATTTTTTAACAAAAATCATGTTTTTATTAAGTTATTATGTTATGTTATGTAATTGTGTTTTATTATCAGTATTTTTTTACCTAATCAAAATAACTCAATGCATTTTGATTTGGTTTA
>JAUMHP010000040.1:172245-193081 GCA_032361065.1 Enteromius trimaculatus | reverse complement strand
CACGCGCGCACACACACACAATATATGATTGTACTTAAATGATTCACATATTTAAACTGTACTGTGTTGAGTTTCATCATCTTCACTGATAAAATTGACATTATAAATAAAAGTGAGACTTCCATTGTCATTCCATTCAGCTGTAAATATGGTAACCGAACATGGAGCGCCCTCTAATGGTGATTATTCAAAAAACACCAACTCGTCAATCATGCATTCTCAACTGTTTCTTACAAATTCATTCTCTCCTTATTTTCCTCAACAGTGATATTCCTAAATGCAGAAAAATACAGCCATGTACATAGGATTCAATTGCCAATTTTAGGCAAAACTCTGAAGTACAACTAAAAGAAGGTTTTTTTGTTGTTTGATCTGTTTTCGCATTGAAATTCAAAACAGTGGACTCTATGATTGTATATACGCAGTATAGGTACATAGGTATATGTATAGAGGAATCTACATGGTTGAAGAAGTTGGAGGAAGGGAGCGTGTTGGGGGAGTAGTTTGGGTATGCGCTTCCTGGCAGTAACTACTTGGAGTTGTAAACTGGAAAGGGGGTATTGTCTCAGTGTGTGTGTGTGTGTGTGTGTGTGTGTGTGTGTGTTGTAAAGGGAGGGTAGTAATCTAGTTTTGGAGGAAGAAAGGTTATGGGGAATGCCACTCTTATCTGCTATTGCAACAGTCAACAAAGCTACACACTGATAACACTTCCTGTTACACCGAACCAATCATATACAAACGCACTTGGCAGCAACAATCACACTCTCACTTTGAACTCAGCACTGGGCATAAAAACACATATTCAGGTAAAGAATCTAAACTATTTCTTAAATATATACTAATATAATACATTTACAAATAGAATTAGACACATTCACACCTCAAAAAATAATCAAATGCTTTATCTCAAGGTTTTAGCAGGTACCGCAACTCTCTGCCTTTTTAGTTTTGTTATAATATTTCATAGCCTGACTGTTTTTCTTTCACATTTATGGAACACATGACAAAGTCAAATATTTTCTATATCATTTTAATCACATTTGCTGGTTTCTGATTGCTAATCCAGACTCATTTTCAATTTGTTATAAAATTCATACCCGGCAGTTAGAATGTTTTTTCTTTCAAATAAATTAAATAAAATATATTTTGTGGGAGGTTGCCTATCTACTGATTGACACATCATGTGCTCTTACTCCTAAAAGATGCACTCAACCTTTGACTGCTGGGATGTGGAGGTTTTAAGGTCAGTTTGTGTGTGTGTGTGTGTGAAGTCTTGGGTCGAGTGTGTTAAGATCTAGCAGCACATGCTCAATCTAAGAATCCTTCCTGAGCTCCATTTTTACCAATTTACAGGCAGCATGCCTTTACATAGGCCAGTTGTTGCTTTGGCTTTGATACGTATAATTTGTATAATTCTATTCTGCAGTACAAATCAGCGTCATATGCATCAAAACAACAATTTGCAAAATTACACCCCAAGATGTATAAATTTCTCCTTCAAAATCGTGTAAAGCGGGTGGAGTCAGTAACTCACGTCTCTTAGCACAGGGATTATTTGAGCAAGCAGGTTAATCCAAGTAATGACATCTAATCCCTAATAAAGCAAACGTTACAACACACAGACACAGACATACACCCACCCAGACCGTGCTGCGTCTGTGATTTCATTACGAGTCAATGAGCAAACTGACCCCAACATCGGTGTTTTCATGCATGCGACGCATACACTCTAGGTATCAGTCTCTATGGATACCAGGTGGCTCCGAATAAGAATACAAGCTCATTACCATATTCAAACCGAGGGAATAAAGTGCAGAGCACAATGTGAATGACTAGGGAGAATTAAAAGACATGCACACAGAATGCAGGACACCAATGAGGAACATTTTTGCAAATGCTATAAAGCAATAAAAGTGTATATGCATATGTACATTTAAACACACACACACACACACACTGGCATGGGGGTGAAAAGCTGGTCTTAAGACTAAAGCGTCAGGCTGTTGGTCTGTCTATCTCGTCCATTAGCTGCATGCTGGGTTCTAATCCTAATTGACATGAAAAAAGCTCAGAGGATGTGTAGTCACAGACACAGTTGGCACAAATGGATGTTTAATAAGGATAGGCAGCTTCTATGACAGCTGCACTATATCAGAGAAACCTAAAACACGCACTAAAACTCCCTGACAGGCCAGTATATCAAAGAAGAATTGAGATAAATGGACACACGCATGGGAAAGGTCAATGAGTGGACACATATGGCTCACACACTCGGCTCGCACACATATGCACTTCATTATGGACACAAACACACACTTACACTCCAAGAGGTCAACGAAGGCACACTCACAAACTCATTCTATCCCTAAACCTCCCCCTACACACTTTATTGTGCCACTTCATTAAAGTGTTGTTTTAGTATCATACATAAACCATAGTTTATATTAATATTTTACATTTTATTTAAATTAAACTTTTAAACATTTATTTTATTATATTCTTTTTTAGCCTTTTTTATTTATATTACAGTTATTTTTTTATTTTTATATTTAATTTTGCTATAATATTTTTTGTAATTTTGCTATATATGCAAGATATATATTATATATATTTAATGTTATGGAAAAGATCATTTCTAGTAATTTTCTAGCAATTTTAGATATAGATAGATAGACAATTACAAGTTACAGGTTTTATTAATAATATTTATAGCATTTTTTTTTCTAAACATGGTTAGATTTAGATTGGTTTAGTTTTAGATTATTTTTAAATTCCGTTTTAGGTTTTTATTTTATTTCCATTTTACCAGTTTTAGTCATTTTAGTTCTTCAAATTTAACTTAATTTTAGTTAGTAGCTAAGGCAACAATTTTAATGTTTTACTACGCTGATATCAGTATTTTATTTCAGCATTATTTAAATTAACAAAACATTTTTTAAGTTGTATTTTTTATTTAAGTTAATGATAATAACCCTGCATTATTCACATAAATACGCTTACAAATTATCTGATATTTATGTCATTTGTTTCCTTGATGGGGCTGTTACATTATTTACATAATATACTAGTTTTAAGCATTGTCTTGCACACTGAAGCCATTCACAACTCCGGCTCATTATAACACACATGCACGCATTGGGGTATCTCTAAATCTAATAACATTACCATTTTGGACCCATAACACACTGGGGTATCTGTCCAGTTTAGTATCACACCACTGAACAATAGCATGCACACAAAGAAAAGCCATTCTGAGCTAAAACTCCCACTTTCTGTCCATCAGAAAGTAACTCTTCCATTATTCGGTCTGTTTTGGGATAAACACTCTTTGCAACTTTGTCTCCAGCACTTTAGATTCAGAACACTTGTACTTGATCTTAAGGGAGCCTGGGTAGACATCGTTCAATGTGATGTTTACGTGCAAATGATACATGGGGGGTGTTGCTGAATTAACACTGGCTCAGTTTAAACCCTAGCTTAACCCTAATGTAAACTATATTTATCTTTTGTGTGATGAATTATAATTCTACTTCTCTGCCCTTATGATTTGTCTCTTCGTTGTGATTTCTTCCAGGGTGATTTACTAACATATGCCTCTAAAATTGAGTATTAGAGCATATAAATCAATACTTTTGATGAAAAAAGTGGACATTAGCTCTAACAGACTTTGGCCAGTGTGTAAAGTGTGTGTCAGGCTGGCTCTCCTGTTGTGAGGTTTTGTTCAAGGTAGTGAAGTACAATAGTAGCTCATTAGTAAAGAAAGAGCTCATAGATCCAACAGCTACTCTATATCAGCACTTCACAGCTCGTTCACACACACACAAATACACACACGTGCGCGCACACTAACACACACACTTAACTGACCAGGCCAGCCAATAATTCACACACCTCTTTGACCGGAGCTAATCTCTAACCTAAAACAGACACACTCAAATACATGCATATTATGAGACAACATCTCTCAATAATCTATATTTATCCACACAGATAAAAACACAAATACACACACAGTGGGTTCCAAAAGTCTGAGACTGCAATGAAAATATTGGATTTCACTTGAAATCACTGAAAACATCCAATATATTCTGCTGTACACTTGCTGGTGTGTTTTTGTTGGCATTGTTTGTAAATGTGATGCGAACAATTTTTTTGTTTCTATACTCTTCAGAATTGCAATATTACAAAAATCTTAGTTGAAATAGTTGTAAAGCATTTTTTAAATGTAAAACATAACTAAAAATATATTAAAATATTTCAAATTAGTATTAAACTAATGAACCATTTATTCATTAATTAATTCAAATCAAATATAGGCAAATTTGGTTGAAAGGCAAATTAATAAAAAACTTTTTCTGTTTTCCTGAACAGTCTATCTATCTATCGGTCTATCTATCATATCAGTTTAATTTATAAGATGGTTTGAACAAAAGTTCTCAAGATCTGGGATTGTTTTGACAAAATATAAGACATTTTGAAAAGATTCACTAATATGAATAGCAATAAAATTAAATGAGAAGTATTTTAACTCTTATCCGATATTGGACCCTATGTCAATTTAAAACAGTATACAGGTCCAGTTATACACACATATGTAGTAAGCTCAAATTATGAGATCATATATTATGATGCCTACATGTGGGGTCAATATGTGCAGTGCAAAGTGTGTGTGTGTGTATGTAAGAGAGAGATGTCCCATGTCCCCACCCAGTTTTTGGTTATCCATACCCCTTCTTCTGTTGTGCCCTCTCCTCCCCCTTTCTCTTGTCTGTATAAAGAGGGGGTGAAGCTACATTGTCTCGACTCGACATTCACACTCATCAGGTCATCTGTCTATCTATCCATCCCTCTGGGGAGAGAGAAGAGAGAGAGTGAACATCGCCATCTGAAACTTTGGAAAAGTTGGAAGCCCGAGAGCTGACTTGAGCTGCACATTCACTATAGCGGCATCTTATAAAAACTCAAAGAAAACTTACTGAGACCGACAGACACATAACAGGATTTTGTACGTTACCTGCGTATTCTCGCAGACTTTGCTTTCGGGGATACCGGAGACATCTGAGGACGCTCGGGTCTGCGCGGCGGACCAAACCTCACACAGCATCACCATGAGATTCTTCCATCCGCTCTATCTCCTTCTGCTGCTGCTCACAGTCCTGTTCATCACCAGCGCCGAGAGACAAGGTACATAACCTCAACACCTTGCTATAAGAGTGCAGCACACGTGAAGTCAGCTAGGTAAAATAGTTAGCCCAAAAAGTGATTAAAATAAGTCAGGTCTGCTGCAAGATGCTCTTTTTTATTTTCTTCTAAGTGCTTTTGTTGACTAGCTTACCTGATCTGCACTTCTGACTTATTTATTATAAAATACCAAGTCTTTATTTAGATGCTTACCATTCCAAAGAATCTCATTAGTAGTGACTCTTTTGAAGCGATAACGTATGCACTGGAGTGTGAAGCACCTTGCTGCTTGATCTACAGCGCCACGGCAAAATAATTAACATTTTATTAACATCTGTGAGCTTGCAGACCGAAGTGTATGTTATAAGAAAATAAGTGTGTAGTAAAATAGGCCAAAAGAAAGAAAGGCTCCAGAAAGAAAGCAAAAACGTACAGCGCAACTGATTCGCAAGCAAATGACTCTTATGGGCAGGTTCTTTTAATGGTTTGGATCAGTCGACCAAATGCTCACTCAATGAACTCACTGAGAGCTCAGAGCGGTAACTGAATCAACATCTGATTTACTTATTAAACTGCATGTTATCGTCTCGATATGATGTTTGTGTACTAAGGTTAGTAAAACAAACAGGCCTATCGTGGTTATTCACTGGGAGTAGTTCGAGGTGGTTAGGTTTAGTAAGACAAACTTCGTAATAAATTAGGTCACTGTTTTAACTATTTTATACGCAAATGTAATATGCATTTTAATTTTATGATGACCTTTTTAAACATATTCGCGCATAGGCTGCCTGTAGAATTAAACCCCAGAGCGCCAACTGTTCTGCTGTGAGTCACTTAGGATAAACGTCCCCCTCATTAGTATAGAAGGATCTAGTTGGCATATTTAGGTCTGTCCTGGTTAGTGGTCTGTGCTCAGTCATGGCTGATTTAGGGGCAGTGCTTTGAGTGGATTTTAAGTGGCGCTTGACGCTTCTGAAAAGCTCAGCATCTTAACATACTCCAGACACGAGCTCGGGTTTCACAAAGACCACACTTGACCCTTGACTTGGGAATAAATGTTGTTTTTTGGTTTACTAAATATTTTTTTTATACTAAATATAACAATGTGTTGTTGTTTTTATACTTGGGCTATGACATAACTAAAAAATAAAAAACAACAATTTACAAGCAAATTACGTAGTTTTTTTTCCTACGTTTAGGCCTATACCAAACACAGATTTATTCGCATACAGTAACTAAATGTAAGTTAGCCTACGTGTATACACTCTCATCTCCCGCTGGTGTGGCGGCTATGCGCAATTAATCTGGTGCCCGTGGGCGATCAAGCACCGGCGTTCATTGTTAGTCATGATGTTGAGCACAATGGTATAATGCATTAGCATAGGGTTACTGCGGTGAAAGAGAGAAAGAGAGGGAGGTACACGGAGTTCGCATAGCTTTAGTCAAAGGCAGATATAAAAGCACCCGCTTCTCCTCCCGTGCGCACCGTGCCATTGTCCTCGCGCCTCTGGGAGAGGATCTAATAGCTGCTTATGGAGGGAAGTGACATGAGCGTTATCACAAGAACCTCTGATTGTTATATTGCCCTCCAGATTGTTTGTTACCAACTAGGGAGACCATTGATTTTGATTTTATTTGAGGTAACACCCCAGTAAGGGGAGGGGTTCAGGGGGCAAGATGCATATCTTCCTAACCCCCCAAAATAATATGAAACAACAATAAATATTTAAAGAAAATTGTTGGTTCTCACAGTAGGCCTAATAAATTCAGACTGTAATTGAACTAAACAATCACAATTAAGCTGCATAATGGCACTACTGTCTATTTAGAGCTGAAATAGTTTCACAACTGAAGAATATTGGAACATTAATAGTGTTATTTTTATATTTGTTACTGTGAAGCTGCTGTAAATATGTATTATATAAAGCGCTATAAAATTTTCCCTTCCCTTTTCTAGATTTCCTCAACCTGAGGCGGAAATATCGTAGACACAATTGTCCAAAGAAACGCTGTCTGCCTCTTCACTCCAGAGTGCCATTCCCTTGAGGTAAGACTTCACTTAACTGGCTATTTATTCCCTTTTATTACTCTAAGGAATGAGCAAATATTGAAAAAGAGCTATCAAAGAGGAGCATCATTAGGAAATCCAAATTCTGACATTCCATGCAAGTATTTGCAGACAAATAATCGCGAAATACCTCAAATTACTTTTGCGACTGCTTGACAACACATACCAAATCCTGCCTAACAAGTGCATGCACTTAATTTAAGAATACATTTACCTAACAAATTTAAGAAGAATAACTTTGCATAACAACAACAAAAAAAAGTCCTAAGAATGTTTTCCGTTCAAAAACATCTCATTTTTAAATGTTTTAAACATTAGGGACAATATTAAGAGAATGGTTCATTTAATTATTTTGCAAATATGGGAATGTTACTTTTGAATGGTCTCTGAACCAACCCGGAATAAGTTAGACGAATAAGTAAATATCCAACTATATTTCCATACAGATCATCTTTTGAGAACATTATTAAAGGCCAGGTACTTTTAAATGAACATTCAAATAATGATGCTGGAAGAATGTTTGTTAACTTTGAGAGAATTTTGAGAGAACTGTGTTAGAATGTTCTGTAAGCTGGGCACCACTCCATTGTAATCTGTGGAGAAGGGATGGCTAGATTAATTAACAAACCGGCTGCCGGATCTTCAGTGGCCTTAAGCCACAGCGGAAACAAACAGAGAGACTTTGGGTAAATACCCTGTACTAAATGAGCTGGGAAATTATTGGATCTTTATAGCCGTGTGACTTTCTCTCGGACCAGGAGTAAACACAAACACTCCACACCCACACACACACACACAAAAGAGTAGAAACCTACATAGCCAGAACAGAGACACACAGACGGACGAGAAAAGCCCTACCCCCCCTAAATACAACCCATTTTAACTATCTGCCACACACACTGTAAAACTTGGGTGGGACGCCTAGTAATGCCAGTCCTCAGAAACACCTGGTGTCCATTTCAGTGAAGGGTGCACTACAGTTACGGTATTTAAATTCAAAAGATAACAGATAAATATAAAAACTGGTTTAAACAGAAAACAATGTGTGATTATTAATTAATATCTTTTCCTATACTATTGTTGTTTTACAGTATATGGACTGTTTAATGCTTGTATTTCTTAAACGGTTAGAAAAAGCCTAACTAGGGACAAGTGTTGCAGATGAGCTATTCTTCCGTAAAACAAAATACATTAAAATAAAACGGTTTAAAAAGAAAATACTATTCGAAGAGCATAAAAATGGGTAACTACCACACAAAGGGGTCATAAGGTGAAATAGAGGTGAATATAGATTGCGTGTGTCATGGCAGTTTTTTTTTAACTTGAGGAGAAACTCTTAAGCATACTCAGGTTCTTACATAAAAATACTCATTCTCAATTCTTAAAATACTCAACCGTCCAAATTTATGTGGTTGTTCGTGTTGAAATGTGTGTGTGTGTGTGATGTGACACTGTATCTTTGGGGACACACATTCACTGTGACAGCCTACCGGAGCCGCCTACTGTTTTCAGACACTCTGGAGAGGTTGTCACCTTTAACCTTTACTCTATGACCCCCACACAATGAGCCAGAGCTAGTCTGGAGTTAACAAAACACACAAACAGATGCACACAAACACACACACACACACATATATATATATATATATATAGGAACAATGTCTGAAAAAAAAGCTGCACAAAGATCAAATCAAGAACAATATCTATTCCATAGGCTTGAATGATTGTTGATTGAAAATCTATTTCTGTTTTCTTTAGGTTTCACAACTTCTAAACTATCTGCAGCTATTATTTTTCATCAAGCCATAAGAAAACCAAAGACCAGTGATGGATGGGAAATGAGAGCGGAATTTCATATCAGACTCACTGAGGACTGTTCATTTGCCAGAATACCGTAAACCAACCCATGCTAGTCACTTCGGTAAAGGAAGTGTGTTGTTTTATGAATGATAAGTGAACAAGCCATGGGGACATCAACTGCAACCAAACATGCTGAAAACTCATCGCTCAATCAGTTTGAGTTTGCCAGAATCATTGTAAATAGTAAAAACCAAATGATATGTGTTTATATGTAAGTTATGCACTTCAAATGTTTTATTATTATCCTGATTAAATAAAAAGTGTATTGTCTTTTCACCTGGGCTATATGAGTTACAATCCTTGGGGGAGGTATGGGGCAAAGTGAATGAAAACTGTTTTACTAAAACCAATAGACTGCACGGTCTGACAATTGGTTTTGACAAATTGGGACTGTTCTGATTATGCCTGACATTCCTGATCCCAGATTATGCCCCTTTTGCACATGTATTATCCTTTTTTTGTTGGCTTCTACCCTCAAAAACAGTCAACAGAGGGGCTTAACATATAATTCCTTTTATTAACTGAATTTGAAATTATTTATATTCAAAATAATTCTAAAACATACTAAAATTTGTAATAAAATATATGTTAAACTAAAATCCTTTCACTATCATGGAATGCAAAGTTAAAATAGTAAACTTGAAACTATCTTAATTATTTAAATTAGTAATGTTTATACCTCCCTGTATTTAAACGGTCTTATTATATTACAACATTTTATAAAATTCTCACACACATCATTTGAATTATTGTCAAACATGGTATACAAGTTTTCCAAAACCATACAAAATTAATACACAAAAACTATATAGGTAAGAACCAGCGGCCCGTTCCATAAACCATGATTAGAGTATAAGCCAGGCTTATTTCAGTTAGTCTGACTTATTGCAAGTTAATTTGTATTAAAATAAGTCAGACTGTCTGCCATAAGCCTGGCTTATTTGGTAAACTTCTTTTATGGAACAGGCCCCTGATGTGTGTTTAAAACCAACAAACAAAATCTATGATCCCTTTCTTTATTATGAAATGTTTTTTTAATCATCAAACCATGAGCACATTAAAAACTAAAATCTATGGACATTTATTCCAAAAAGAAGTTGCAATAATTTTATTAACATTAAAATGACCGTACTTCAAGACATAGCATAGGGCTAAAAAGACAACTTGAGAATAGCTCAAACACATTTCTTACACAAAAAACACTAAGACAAAATACCAATAATACACCAAAGTAACGAAATTAAGTACTAATTAACTATAGTTGCACCAACAGACATAAGAAAAACCACAAGTTACATTATAAAGCTTTTAGTTTGATCGGATCTTGCTGTGCCCAACTTATAATGAGCATCTTTACTGAACATTTTTGCAGCAGAGGTTTTTGACTTCCTAATTGCAGCCATTGTCTACTCAGACTCGTCGTCATGGAAACGCGAGAGCGTCGTTAGAGAGGTTACCAGGGTTCGTTTCCCACCAAAAGCCTTCTGATCAGTGAGCCATGGCTGCCGATGCCAGTCAAGATAGACGCGCTCACACACACTCGCACGCAAGGCTTCAAACCCCATCATACGCACAAACAGACCTGAGTCACTCTCTCTGTTTGCATGTGTCAGCCTCTGATCTGCTGAGCAGTCAGCGCGAGGATCCTCCTGCTCAGAACACTGTTGTGCTGTTTCAGATAATCAATCAGGTCAGCCTGCTTTTCCACCACATCCTCCAGACTGGAGCCGTCCCTGTGAAATAAACCACAGAACACATGTGCACCTGTCTGACCCATCCACAGCTCTTGGGGTTAAAAATGTGAGTGAGCGGGTGTTACTGTGCACCTATGAAAACACCAGTCACAGAAAATATGTTGTATTTAGGGATGCCCCAGTACGGCCTGTTTTGACCAGTACAGATAACCATATACTGGTCAGTATGAGAGAGAGAAAAACATCTCTTTAATATTATATTAAAGCTGTTTAACCAATGTGTGCCTACTAAGAACCACCAGAATGAAGAAAAGGATACATCCTTATGGCAGAAAAAGGCTTTCTATTTTAATATATAGTCTTTATAGAAAATATTATTAATTTATCTTCAGTGTCACATGATTCTTCAGTAATTCATATATTGTGCTGATTTTGTGTCAAGAAATTATTTTATACTATTTTTTGTAAAACTGATGAAAAGTGACTGTGTAATGCATTACTGCTGAAGTATTCTAAAAAATAATAATTTAAATAAATTTAAATAAATTAATTAAAATACAGACCTCAAGCTTTTAAAAAAGGAACTTATATATATATATATATATATATATAAATAAGAGTTTATGAATTGAGAAACATAAGAGGTCATTGTATTGTAAAAACATGCTGTAAGTTTCAGAACTCAACTCTAAAAACAGAAGAATACCAATGTCTGCTTGTACATCACTGCCTGTTTAGCCACCAATTTGTGCACATAGTGTAAATAACGAGAGGTGAATGCAGGTCTTCACAAGAACCAAATGATAAAAATGTTCTTAAGATGCCAAGCTGTGGAAACGCAGTCTTTGCATTACACTTCCCTCTGACCTCAATATTAGGAAAGAGCGACTTTCTTGTTTCTTGTTTAAGATCCAGACCATGCCAGGAACAACTTAATCCTTTGTTCAATTAATTTTGCCGCTGATTCATTTACAAACAAGAGACAAATCGATGTGTGCTGAGCCAGCTATATTGGATTCAATAGTATGAATGTCGCAACACACAAGTGCAACTGTTTTTGTCTATTAAACAATACATTGGATGTAAACATCTATGCGTTTTTTAAACATAAATCACTGCAGTGTCTCTCTGTCTGTGAAAGATGTAGACTGTCAAACAAACTATTAACCAATCATAGCAGCGGGCTTTACTTCCAAGTCTGAAATTTGCCATACCTATTCAAATTGAGTATTTCAATAAGGGGGGTTCAAAAACAAGACAGGAAATCTCCTAATACCTATTAAACCTGTTACAAGTTTTTTTTTTATGTAAAAATCCTGATAAGGCCTCAGGGAACTGTACAAAATTTAAAAAAAAAAGGCAGTTCATGACCCCTTTAATATTCCAGTGTTTCAAGAGAGTTTTCTCCATCAACCTGTTTCATTTATTGGACAGACATTATAACATCAAATTTACCGAACAATATTCTTTAGAACAACGAACCTTATAATTTACCAAGAATTTTGTATGTAATTTGTATATGTGCTATTGGACAAAATTAAAATGCAAACTAAGACATATATATATTAATATTAATATACACCGACTATATACCAATGTTTTACCTGAAGCCTGTCTCTGTATGTCCTTCGCCAGAGCAGCCATGAGAGCGCTCTTCTTCAGTCACATCAGGATGTGGCTTCTTGTTATTAAACTTCACCACGTGCACTAAAACACAGAATACAAGGAAATAAATACACCAAGTAACAACAATAATGCAGTTTGCTCACTTCTTTTTTTCAACCCCAATATACAGTGAAATGTCTGACACTAGAACATCTAGGATTTTTTTTCTCCCCTCATGACCCTTTTCACTTACACTCAACAAGGAAAGTTTTTAGTATTGAAAAACGACACATGCAGAACTGTCCCAGACAGTAATGGCGATTGCCGTGGTGTGTGTCTGACGGCGCAAGACATGCTTTAACGTTGGATAGGTGTGTGAAGACACACGTTTTGTGTGTTTGAGCAGGAGTCCCTCTCGGAGCGGATATTCTTCACCTTAAGGTGTGCTAGTAGACGCGTGGCTAGTGTGTGTTTTGGGAGCGTGAGAACGCAGAGCAGCTGTGTGATTTCACACGTCACTTCCCTCCTCTCTTACACCTTTAATGTGCCTCTCAATCAGCAAACTTTCACTCCCTACACTGCAACAGAAGAGCTGGTTCAAGCCAAGTCAATACAAATCTGAATTGAAGACTCTTGAGTGTACAATGTGTATTATGTCATAAATAAATAGTGAAAATTATTTGGATTTCTGTAAACCACATTACCCCTTCAAAAGCATTAAAATGTTCTAAATTGACAGTTTTTTTTAAAAAAGGTTACAAATAAATTTTATTTTAAATAAATGCTGGTCCTTAAAACTTTCCGATCGTCATTTTTCAAAAATAAAAATAAGTGAAATAAAATAAAAATGTTAGGCAGCACAACTGTTTTCAACATCGATATCAAGACATCTTGGGCACCAAATCAGCATATTAGAATAACTTCTGAAAGATCGTGATTAGAATGATCACAATAAAGACATACATGTTATTACTGCTAAAAACTTTGCCATCACAGGAATAAACTGTATATTAATCAAAAAATACATAAAAAAAGTACAAAACATATAAAAAAGTTAACAGAGTTTTTAACTGAAGTTTTGTTTGAATAAAATGGTGTCTTGAACATAAGATCTTAGATAAATAAAATAGTACCAAACCTAAACTTTTGAACAGTGGTGTAACTGAAGTATTTTTAACATCAAACAAAGCTTTGCCAAATACTCTTAAACGCAGGTCGAGTTACTCAGTGGCCATATTTTCTATGTCCCCAGGTAACAACTTTCTGATCAAGCACATACCTATTCTAGTCAGGTAGTATTGCTCCAAAATTTCACCACTGGGTTGAATCACTAGCAGAAAAATCTGAATCTAAAGAATTTGCAAATTAGGCATAATTTCCATCCCATATATTCAAAAGAACAAATTCGTACTTCCGAATACGGCAAATGAAAATAGAAGATTGTATACACTTGTGTAACCAGTACGCATCTTTTATTACTGTTGTTTTTTTTTTACCGTGCATACACAAAACTGCTCAAAAAACCTTCAAGTTTGCTAGCAGCTGACGACAGCAACATTAACATGACAGACTGTACTGACGAATACAACGGTCAGATGACACAGAGGTTCTGCATTCTTATATTGAAATAAGTACTAAAAATACTTCATAAATAAATACAGTACAGTACAGTTTTTACTTAAGTATTTAAATTCTTCACCTAGAAAATGAGTGAGATAAGTATAGTTTGTGCTTTAGGGGCAAACATTTTTAAACATATCTGCCAAAAGATAATCTACAAATCAAAGTGGAAAATATCTCAAGATATCTCAGGGTGTCTGAATACATTCTAATTACACCATAATCACCGAAAACAGTAACACACATACACACACACCTCAGCGTTGTTCCTGAACCACACCTGGCCAACCCATCACAAACACACCAATCAGATAAAACTGCTCTTTCTTCAAATCACCTGCAGGAAATGGGGGCCAACAGGCCATTGAGTCGGGCAGGAAGGAGATCAGGGAATCCCTCTTTAGAGATAATGCACACCTTTTCTCTCGCTCCAAAGTGCCATATAAGCGCAATCTATAATAGTAAATGAAGCTCAAGGAGTTATTTGAGACAAATACAGTGTGCATGTGAGTTTAGATATGTAACGCTGGGAGTTTATTAAGGGTCATTTGTCAGTTCTGTCACCACACATCAAGAAAAGCCTTTAAAGAATGTTTTTAAAGAGAAGGGGTGACAGTTTTTCTGATATACGTGTCACATTCCTTATATCTTCACTAAACAGTAGTGCTTCCATCCACAAAAGACTACCGTAAAAATAAACACCATTACAATAACGGTCAATAATTCATGACATTTGCATTCTAACACAATGTTGCATAGAAATGTTTTTTGCACTTTCGTGTGATATATCCAAGCTTGGAACTCAAGCAACTGAAAGGCATTCGATTCTAGAACTCGAAAAAATATTGTGCACTTAAGTTCCCCAAGTATCATATTTCTAAATTCCACACTAATGCCATCCTTGAGCACATTTAGACATGACGGGGGCCGAGCGCATGTTGTCTGTGTATCGCGGTAAAACAATGCAGGTCCCAATCACCTCCCTCGCCCCCTTTGAAGGGCCCTAAACTTCCTTTGAAGTGCAGAGGCGGCATACGGCCCATACAGAACGCTGCATTCATGTTCAAATGAAGAGAGAGGCAGAGATACAACATCACAGAGGACACTTCAAAGACCCTGGAGCATGACTCTGACCTAACTGCACCTTCCTCTAGGAAGGGGACAGAGAGATGGATATATGGATAGGAGGAGATAAATGGTGGTTAAATGGATAGAGATCACTCGTTAGCACAATAAATGTGTGGCAAATAAAGAGTACTGGATTGAGACCTGGGGTTATTGTTTTGGGAATAATCTCACGTGAGAAAGAAGAGAAAAGCTTTTTTAATTTGTAGATGTAGCTACATCCACAGCCATTTTTCTTTTTTCACATTTAATATAGTTTATTAGAAATTATATTAACAGCATTATTTTAAGGGGAAAAGTTTTTGTCCAAATTTGTTCCAAAGAGCAACTTATGCTTCAATGGAAGCAAAAACAGGAAACATGCAAATATTCCTTATTAATTATGACACCAAAATGTTTATATTAATATCTTTAACATTTTTTTTTTCCAAATCCTAAAATTGTTATTTGCAGATAGTGGACCATTTACTCACGTACACTACCAAGTTATGACTGGTATGATTTTTAAACGCTTTTGAATGAATTCTCTTTTGCCTCCAGGGCAAAGCTGAATTCTCAGCAGCCATTACTCTAGTCTTTAGTGTCACACGATCCTCTAGAAATAATCCCAGCATGCTGAATTGGTGCTGAAGAAACATTTCAACTTCTGAATATTATTATAATTGTCATTATCAATGCTGAAAACAGTTGTGCTTTTTAAAACCTTGAAAACCCTGACACATTCTTAAATTATTAAGAGCATCTCTTTTAAATAAAAATCTTTTATAACATTTTAAATTAATTTAATCTTACTTCTCGGTCAATTTACTGCATCTTTGCAAGTTAAAAGTATTGTTAATATTAATAATAATATTATAAAACACCTTACTGAACGATTGTGTATACACAAAAATACACTTCAAAAACATTTACCTGGCCTCATGCATAATTCACAGAGTGATATATGAGACATGAGGTGATATCTGCTGATAGACCTCATTGAGAATGAAGCGAGCGAGTGAGGGTGTGTCTCTATAGATAACATGTGGTCAAGCTTCACTTCACTAATCATCTCTGGAATCCAGGCACTGATACGAGAATGTATGTAAGTGTGTGTGTGTCAACATTAAAGACAATGCCATGGTGTATTAGGGTGGGGTGGATTCAGGTTGCCTTTGGCAAAGATGAGTCGTGTGTCCATAACAAGCTTCTTACACCCACATATGCTCTTTCTCTTAGACATTCCATAAAATATTTACCCTTTTCTCCATCTCTGACCATGGGAGAGCCAAGTACTGTTATTTTATCATACAGAGCACAAAATGTGGGTAAGAGAGGATGAGAGGGACAACAGCTGCCTGGTGTGTTTCTAAAGGAGGTAAGGACAGAAGCTTGGGTATTGTAATGCATGCTGGGGGAGGTGTGCATGTACTGTTCTTGTGGAAACTATTACTTGCAATTAGCCATCAAAACGAGTGAATTTTTGTGAAAGGTAGCATTTCAGAAAATAGGTAATAATATAAATAATAATAAAAATAGTTTAATAGATAATAATAGATCTTATCATAGACGCTTACAATAAGACATTTCACATAGTCACAGACAGTCAATTCACTTTGCAAGAAAGTAGATATTTGAAAGTAGATATTTGCCCAGTCCAGAAACAGATGTGATTGCAGTTGCATCTTGTGACATTTGTGATTTAAATTCAGAAAGTGAGGTTTAGTGTCCTTAGCAGCAGTGAAGCATTCAATAGCTCAGGAGCCATGACAGAAAACATCCTGCCAGCCACCCATTAAAAACAGACAAACCCATGTACAGTAAGAGGTCACACCCTGAGGATCGAAGAGACAGTATTTAAAAGAGAAAGAAAGCAAGGTGTGAAGGCTGTACAGGCAAAGCTGGAGAATTGCTAAAATGTAAGCAACCAGGGTCAGCAGATCATCAAAAAAATAAATAATAATTGCCCAAGAACAAAGCCCTGGGGAACACCCAGGTAATTATATAATAATTAGTGAAATATGCTGGATTTAGGTTTGTTTTGTTGTTTTTTTAAAGAAGAATGAGTGAGATAGGATCAGTTGCAGAAATAGGGCCTAAAGGAGACATTTACGAAAGGTGTAAAATAAAAATTACACGCGTTTCAAAAGGAATGTGGGTGAAGGATCTAACTGGCATGAGGAAGAATTAGAGTTGTGTACTATTTCACTACTTATGGTTGGATTAGTCAAGGTAAAATGATTCAACAGTTGGATAGACTGAGTTTGCTCTTAAGTATGTTTACCAAAACATATGAGGATGTGAGCTACAAAATGACCATTCCCCCGCCGCCGAGCCCACATAATTAAACTGTCAGAAGGACAGAAAAAAAAAAATGAGTGCAAAAAATAGTTTCATGACCAGTGGGATATGCAAAATACGATTGGAAGGTTTGACAAGAACAATTCTGGACCCATTGAATGCATAGAATCATACAACCAACCTTTTTTCTCTGTGTTATTTACTACACAGAAATATGATTTAGAACGAACTATGAACAAATATTGTGTGACAGTACCTGCATATCTAAGCAAGCATATAACTGACAGCAGTAGCTCCAGACAGATGATGGCCAACAAAAGATACACAGAAAGATTCTTCACATTTGCATCCAGCAGAGAAGACGTA
Source organism: Enteromius trimaculatus (assembly GCA_032361065.1). Lineage (NCBI taxonomy): Eukaryota > Metazoa > Chordata > Actinopteri > Cypriniformes > Cyprinidae > Enteromius > Enteromius trimaculatus. The sequence goes on along the minus strand of JAUMHP010000040.1, from coordinate 175,282 downwards.
GCCATTACAGTCAGGACCAGTGCATTACCTGTGCAAGGGAGGGGAAAAAAAAGCAATTATAGTACAATTATAATGTTAAGCATTATACCAGCAACGGTTATTAATTCCTGTTAATTACTGGTTAGAAGTGGAATTATTTACTCGATTGTGATTTAATTTGATATGGCTTCTTTACAAAATTATCAATAAGTCTGGCATGATCTTTCAGAAGTCGTTAACCAGCTGACTTGGTGCTTTAAATACATTTAATACTACATTTGTTATCAAAGGTGAAAACATTTTCTTTAATATTTTTGTGGAAAATGTGATATCTTTTTTTAGGATTCTTTAATTAGTAATAGTAGTTGTTTTGTATTTATTTAATGCAACTTTGCCAAATCCTTAGAACTTTTTTTTTCTCTCGTTTTTTTTTTTTTTTTTTTTAAGTTTTTTAAAAGAACTTAAATTATATTGTAAATAATACCATTATCAAAAAGAAAAGAAAAAACTATAACAATGATTTTGTCCTTTTACATAATAAATGAAAGCAACCGGGCACCAATTATTACTTTTCATGATCAATGTACACGGCTGTCCAAAAGAAAGGGAGTCACACACTAATATTTTGTTGGACCACCTTTAGCTTTGATTTCCGTAGGTATTTGCTTTGGCATCATTTGGATAAATTTCATAACATTTATTCCCATCTGGAGTTGCACTACTTTTTTTTACCAAGATCTTGTATTGAAGGTTGATGGGATGGGGTCAAATTATGGATTTTGTGGTGGCCAATCCATGTCTAAAAATCATCTCTCATGCTCTCTAAACCACTCTTTCACAATTTGAGCCTGATGAATCCTGGCATTGTTATCTTGGAATATGCCCCCATTGATGGAATAACCTGTTCATTCAGTATATTCAGGTTTTCAGCTGACTTCATTCTTTGGGCACATAATGTTGTGGTAATTAGACCTGACCTGCTGCAGCAACCCCAAATAATAGCACCTTTTTGCTTAGTTAAATCGAGGTGGTGATGGCCAGTTTATGTTCAGTTACAATAATAGCTTCTATGCTGCCATCTAGTGGTCATTTGTGAAACCTTGCATTTGGACATGTGACTTAGAGAGTACTTCACTTAGCAAGTCTTTCATGAAGACTTACTTTATGAAGTGGCAAAGAAAACCAAGAGTGGAATGTTAACATGGTGTGAAACATCTTTTCACCTGCAGAGTGAATGAGCAGTGGAAGGTTTTTTACTCCGCGGGTCAGTCTGTAGAAGTCCAGATAACCTCTCCGTCTCACTTTGCCATGGTGATGCTGGACAAATCTATCATATATGAAAACCATCACCCAGAGCGCAACTTTTCCCAGTAAGATCACAGTCCTGGAGTCGATGCCCTGCAATGCTGCAGTGCACTCTGGAGTATGCTCATCAGTTATCCAGCAAAATACTGCGATTACAATGCACAAAATCACATAAACCACCTGCAAACCAGAAACAGAGAAATTACACAAAAACAGACTGATTCTTAAAAGAAGATGTTCAGCAGCATTTAACACTGTCAATACTCAATACAGTGTTTTGTCCTATTTTTCAATATTTAAAAACGCTTAGTCATTTTCCTTCAAGTACGTGCAATGCCAACTGTCTGTAGCTATACTCACATGTAAAAATGAGATGACACTCACTGCCCAATGAGTGGGTAATTTCTGAAACTCTCTCTTTATCACAGACTCAAGTGCATCTTGGGAAACCAGAGGTCCATCAATAAGAGGGTCATTGTCAGTGCTTTGTGTAAAATCTACATTTGTGTTATTCTGGCCATAAGAAACAAAAGAGACACACACAGTTTGTATTGTAATTGCCATGGCTTCCATAAACTACAGCCATTAACTGAAAGCTGCTTTGCAGGCATTAAATGTTACTTTGAAGTCATGCATTTCAAAGTGCTACTGCATAAACCGTATTAAGGCCTATTAATGACTCACTATTTCACAAATTTTCTGTAATAGGCTCTTTTCACCAGTTAAATGACCTAGGGAATAGCGCCATTATCAAAACATTTGGTTATACGAACAGCAGCCACATTACAAACAGAGACCTAACGTTACAGAGTAACTCAGAGGTACAGTGCGTTTTCTTTTTATGCTAACGTTACTACTGCTACCAACTACAAACACACACACACACCATACAGACAAAAACAACAACAGTAGCACAGACAAACAAGCGTGTTCCTTAATAGTACACATAAAGCAACAGTCTGTCATGTCAGGGAAATTTGAAAATAGCTGCTCTCGCGACGCTGTTATTTCTACACTTAAAACAGCTAAATGTTTATACTCACGCCATAAGCCGATGTCCGCCCAGACTCCATCACTCTGTCTGCCCATCACACATAAAGCAAAAAGGTCCAGGTTTAAGGCAAAACGCCCGGACAAACATTTATAAATTAGACTTCCGGGTTGAGGACATTACCAATCCTACTACGAGAAGGGCTTGTGTTATGAATATTAATTACGTTACGTGCGCTTGTCACTCAGCCTTGTGGTGATTGGCTCAGAATAAGATCTCGACACAAACACATCTTAACTCCAACTAGTAGGGAAAAACTATAAAGTAACATCTCAATGAAAAAAAGTGAGGTGTGATACTGAAAATCCTAGGAATATATAGGAATATGTTTTACTGTAAATTGAATGACGTTTTTTATTATTTATGATATGTGTAATTTGAAAGTCAATATAAAAAAGGCTTATTATGCAAAGAAAAATCTCCAGTTCGTTGTTTTTAATACTTTCATTCATACATGTAGCACAAAATAACATCTGTGTCAACCAGACAGACCTGATCTATAAATGTTGTCCCATAATTTTGAGATTCATAAATAATAATGTGCAGGAGGTTCAGAGTTGTGCACACAAACATTAACAATATTCACCTCTAATTTATGCACTATTTTTTCATTGTAAAATAATAGTAATAATAAAAAACAATAAATTAAATAAAACACTTTTCCTATCTGAAATCCAATGAACAGAGCGAGATTAGTGGCAG
>JAUMHP010000040.1:149439-167845 GCA_032361065.1 Enteromius trimaculatus | reverse complement strand
GCATGAACCACACACAGTTCACCATGTTTACTTCATCTTCACAATAAAGCATTGAAAAGCTATAGATGATATGCAGTCTAGAGTGCAGTGTAGGTACTGTACTGTACTGATAACGTATGCATGTTTTTAACAAACTTGTGTCTATTTGACAGTTTAAGTGCAGTAAGACATGAAAGAGAACTTGGTTTAGTACAGATGTGTGCGCTCAGAAAACCATATGTCAGAATTTTAAACTAAAATGGCTATAAATGCATGATTTCAATTTGATAGACATAATCAAAACCAAACCAAAATGGGTTTTTTTTGGTAGAGTTTCTGAGCAACGTGCTGTAAAAGAAACCTTATTCTAGAAAAGGAGGTGGAAAGCAGAAGCTTGTTTTCATTTCAAAATGCATGCAGAAAAACAGCATGTTTCTGCCTCCACTTAAAATAGGCATTTTCAAAATTCTATTATATTATAAATGATCTGGTGGTATTTTGAGCTGAAACTTCACATTTTGGGGACACCTGACACTTTTATTACATCTTGGGCATAGTGGGTGCCCTTTAAACTTTTAATAAACCTAATTTGTTTTTACTCTCATTTGAAGTTGGTATTGAGGATGGATGTCCTCGAATGATCAACAACAAAGTGCTGAGGAATTTCACAGTAGAGAGTTTTCACAACGGCATGTATGTATTCTCCGATTTTCTCCGTTCTGATTTAATTTTAGCCTTCATCTTTAAAAACTTTTGCCTGTCTCTACAGCCTTAGGAATACTGTGTCCACGTCCATGCGTATGAAAATTGCTGCTCACTGTTTGGCTTTACTGCTGCACATGGGTGATCAGAAGGCTGACCTTACACTCCTACACAGAGACATGGGCATCAGTGATGTCAGGCAAGTTAAATGCATTATTACACACCTTAACTGTGGAAGTAAATATTCAGTTTGTTTTCTTTCTTGTGATGGTTTAAAACAGTGGTTCCAAATAAGTATTAAAATATTTAAATGCTTCAAAATATTCTTGGCAACATTTTACAAGGTTTATTTTAATCAATGAGCAGTGTGTGTTTCAGTATTTACATGTCTTGGTTAATAAGTTAATAATATGGTTCATAAAAATAATATTTGTTGTTTGCTCAGGTCCATTAAATAATATTAACAGATGCAACTTTTGATTTAAATTATGGATTAGTATATTTTCAAGTTACCATAAGATGAATAAATGCTTTAGAAATATTTTTTGTTATTAATTTTCATTTGTTAGTACAAATTGAACCTTTATTGTAAGTTGTTATTGTAATCTAAATTAAAATGCGTATTAAAACTTAAATCCTTTTCAAAAGTTTACAGTTTTAGGCCCTCACAATATTGTCATGTTACTGAACAGCCGAACCACTGTAAAACCTATTATCCTTATTTTGACACTGTTTGTGTGCAGAATGTTGGAGGTGGCCAAGGCCATGGGGTTGACCCTGTCCCGTCAGTCAGCCCACAGTAGAGAACAGGTCGGGACACAGGAAGTGCACAGGATTGCCTCTCTGGTGCTTCCACTGGTGCATTACAATCAACCTATGCAACGCAGGAAACGCAAGAGGATGAACTAAGCTGTGGAGAGTAATAGGTTTCTCAGCTGGGAACAAACTGTAAATGCACGTGTTCAAATTACAGTGTTCTTGTAAGATTGAATTGAAAATAAATCAGAGTATTCAGTTAACGGAAATTGCAATTGCCTGTGTTCCGATGAGTTTTACAACAACCTGATGCAAATAGATTGAATTCACTTTGCATATACTTGAGATGATTGAAATGACACCTATGTTGATGCTATTTTATAGCAAACAAGGAAAAGAAATATGAAAAATGTCTTTGGCTTTAAGAATCAAATCCATGTCTTATGTAGTATACAACTACAGGCAAAAATGGGAGTAGAAAATCACAATAAAAGAAAATATTTAAAAAAATCCTCCAATTTGCTATGATAGTATGTTTATACTGCACAATAAGTATAAAAACCATACTGTAAAAATAGGCACATTTTAGTAGATACATATTGCACTTTACAAGTCAAACCAGCAGTTGGTATGAGAACATTACAAAAATAATAACAGCCTGCTGTAAATCTAACAGAAGATGGCTACCTTTTGATAAATAAAGGTCTAGTGTTCTGGGACTAAATCACATTACAAAGACCCATTATTTTAGTGATGGGCTATGTTCGTAATGGCATGCTTGCATACTATTCCTGCAGTATGTATATGATGCAAAGTGTGCAAATGTTCACTATACCGAATCATCCAACAGTTCCAGTACAATTAATGAACAGAAATGATAGCATCTTATGTCTTATTTGATCAGCCCGCCAATGTAGAGATGTAATTCTTTTTAAACTGCCAAGTCAACAACTTCTCACCACTCATATACAGTGAGGTCAATGAGTGTTTGTGGATTCACAATTATACCGAGTTTTATCATCTTTAAAGAGTAACAGGTCATTTTAAAGTGTATACTTTGCAACGTTTAGTAAATAGTAAGACAGTGTTCCATTCTGAACATAGCCAAGGTCTCCTAAAACAATCCAACCACTTTTAGGCCCTGTGACTACTTTAGGATAACTACCTGAAGACTGATTGAAGTCACAACTTATCATTAGTCTCTTGTTATAGTCTTAGTACTAAGGTTTATTAGAATTCCAATTGGTTAGGACTCAAAATCTAGAGTTAAGCTTTAAGCTTTATAATCAATATAGGATAACTCTTGCTTCCAGTCTCAAATAGTAAAACAGCTATCATAGAGGCCATTGCATATCTGAATGTTTACATTACATGACGCCAGTGAAACTCTTTAGCAGGGCTGTCCAAACTCGAAAGCTTGATTACCTGCTTCAGGTGTGTTTAATTAGGGTTGGAGCTAAACTCTACAGGACACGCACACTCCAGCACTGAGTTTGGACAGCCCTGCTCTTTACTGATTTACAGTTTAAATAAACAATTAGTTGATAGGCCTATTGGATCAGTGCCTATGAAATCACATTTAAAGGGACCATTCACAAAAAACGTTAAATTCTGCTATCATTTACCTACTCATGTTGCTCTTCACCTGTATATACACTGCTCAAAAAAATAAAGGAAACATTTAAACAACACAATGTAACTCCAAAGTCAAACACACTTCTGTGAAATCAAACTGTCCACTTAGGAAGCAACACTGATTGACAATCAATTTCACATGCTGTTGTGTAAATGGAAAAGACAACCGGTGGAAATTATAGGCAATTAGCAAGACACCCCCAATGAAGGAGTTGTTCTGCAGGTGGTGACCACAGACCTCTTCTCAGTTCCTATGCTTTCTGGCTGATGTTTTGGTTACTTTTGAATGCTGGAGGTGGTTTCACTCTAGTGGTGGCATGAGACGGAGTCTACAACCCACACAAGGGGCTCAGGTAGTGCAGCTCATCCAGGATGGCAAATCAATGCGAGCTGTGGCAAGAAGATTTGTTGTGTCTGTCAGCGTAGTGTCCAGAGCATGGAGGCACTACCAGGAGACAGGCCAGTACAACAGGAGGCTGTAGGAGGGCAACAACCCAGCAGCAGGACCTCACTTGCGTGGGTTGTAGACTCTGTCTCATGCTACCACTAGAGTGAAACCACCTCCAGCATTCAAAAGTGACCAAAACATCAGCCAGAAAGCATAGGAACTGAGAAGAGGTCTGTGGTCTGCAGTTGCCTATAATTTCCACCGGTTGTCTTTTCCATTTACACAACAGCATGTGAAACTGATTGTCAATCAGTGTTGCTTCCTAAGTGGACAGTTTGAGTTACATTGTGTTGTTTAAGTGTTCCCTTTGCAGTGCATATTTTTTTTCACCATACAATGGAAGTCAATGGGAACCTAAGTTATTTAATAACCAGTATTCTATTAAGTATCTTCATATTAAAAAAAATAAGTCATACTGGTTTGAAATGACATGGGCTTTTTCATATTTAAGATAGACTATCCCCTTTAGGATCTTTGAATTGTCTTTTCTAAAATTTTCTTGCAAAATCTTCAAATATTTCCACGTGGCAGCTTTCAGTTTCACCCTCCAATAATGCACACGTAAATAAAAAATAAAACACAGTTAAGCTGAATATTGCCGCTCAGTGTAATGTGACTCATGGCCTGCATCTTGGTACCCAATACGAGCTGTTTTGTTCTCGTCCATTACAGAATCGCAGCACAAGCCAGCAGGACTACAATTCCCAAGGCGCACTGAATTTGTTTATCTTCTATTTTCAGTACTGGTTCTGGTCTTTTGGGAAGAGAGAGAAAGACACGTGACATGTCTCTCACTTCAACTTCCCTTGTGTCTCTTCTTCCGTCCTGACTGTGTGTGAATGTCTAAAATAATAATAACAGGCTGTAGGACAACTGAACAATTAAATCCATGTATCTTACTGACTCATGTTAAATAGAAGCTTGATTTGAAGTGATTTGCTTCCAGCAGAAAACGGTCCTTTACTGAATGTGCTTTCAGCTGGATTGGTAACCAGCCAGACTTCATGTACATGGTAAAATCCAAACTCCAATAAGTTGCCCATAAACACTGATTAATTTAGAGTGAGTGAAGTGATTCATTTCAGATCCAAGTATATCAGGTATAAAAGGTGGTCTTAATCCTTTAAAGTTTCACTATCAGAGTTTTTAAACATCCTAACTTTGGTTAATCATAAAAAAGTGCTTTTTGATCATTTGAACATCATGAGCTTGAGGCTTAATCTGATTGTTCATCATCCATCCAACAATGCAGCAGTGGCTTCACCTCCTCTGTGTCCTCCTTCACCCAGGGTTCACATTGAGGAAACGCTGGGAATATCTGTCGGATGTTGTGAAGCTAGGAAATAAGTACCTCATAAAATTGAGCAAAAGATGCTGCCGTTGTTATGGCAACCACTTTCTACAGAGGCAGTGATTCTGTTTGTCATGGTGATGGCAAGGTGAGCAGGAAGTGTGGAGGGGGTGACACTAGAAGGGTTACTATTGTGGGGACGTGGAGGTGGATTATCCAAGGCCCAAAGTGCTTGTGATCTAGAACAAAAAGAGTAATACAGATCAAACATGTTGTGCCATATAATTAGTGATGCACAGAACCAAAAATTATTAAGCATAAACAGTTTTGGAAGGGCCAATCAGCTATTCCTCTTTACTACTAGTTACAGCACAAAATAAACAGGAATGAACATCAGAAGAGAAAGACGTAAAAAAAACACAGCTATGGATATTCATAGCTTGGAAGGCAGAAACTTGAACTTAAATATTACAACATTACATAATCAATGTTTGAATAAATGAAAACGTTATTATATTAACAGTTCAAATGTTTACATTTCAACAATGGATTGGAGTAGAAAAAAAATTATGTAGTTTAAATGTTTTTATACAACTTTTAAATGTTAGTTACTAAATACATTTAAATAATTGATTAAACATTTTTGTCAATTTCGGCTTTCGGCATAATGACTTAAAATAAAATAATAAATATTATGATAAATTGTAGATCTATGGAACTGACATATTCTTCTAAAATACGTATGTGATGTGACGGAGCACAAAACCAGTTGCACAACAATACAAAAATACTTTTTTGCCAAACATCATTAGGAAATTAAGTAAAGGTTATGTTCCATGAATATATTTTGTACTATCTTAAATATCAAAACTTTATTTTTGATTAGAAATATGAATTGCTAAGATGTTAGTTTTGGACAACCTTTAATTTTTTTTTTTTGCACCTTTAGATTCCAGATTTGTTTAAGGTTTCAGATGATGTATAAATCAAAATTTTTTGTGACTGGTGTTATGGTACATGGTCACAGAATTGACATGAAATCTCTAACCTGGGTGTGAGCAGAGAATTGTTCAGTACAACACACTCCGGGTTCTGTATGTTTGTCCGTATGGGGGTTTTAGTGCTCGTAGGGTGGCTCTGATAAACCAAGTTCTCCTGAACCACACCTCGGACCCGCTTCTTTAAAGAAATCCCATAACCCCGCAATGCCTGAACACGATTTCTCAATACCTGCAGAACACAAAGCAAATGTCAGCATCTGATCGCAGGGACTGTCGGTTACGCAGTACAAGCAGTGTCTGAAATCTAAGGCTTTGCTGCCCTGTCATTCAATAACTACACAACCAGTGCTTTTGAAATAAAGTAGGCTTTAGTGATAACTAAATTAATATTTAATGATAACAAAGCTTATTTACCATTAAAAAATCTATATTAAATAAAACTTTATTAAACTAACTACTCCACCAATTAGAGGCACATCTATGATGTTTTATAAAATATTCAAAAACCTTTCATTTTTTTTCAGTTTTGTAATTTATGCTTACAACAGACAGAAATTCCTGACACATAGCAAGCATAACTAAGGCCTATTTATTAACAACAAGACCAACAATTCTAATAATAATACTATTTTTTATTAATGTCATGCTTACATTGGATGGAAATTCTTGACAGCAGGAATTGCTAACGTTTAAATTATTTTTAACAATAATGTATTTCAAGCATTTTTTTTTTTTGTAGTAATAATAATAATATACTAAATGTTATCCTTACATTGGACAGAAATTAATAGCACAGCAAGAATTTCTAACGGTAAATATTCTAAGCATTCCAAGTATTTTGTATTGTAATAATAATAATTCGAATAATGAGTATTATTATATAAACATATTATTAATATAATACATGTGGTGTTATTATTATTATGTATTATTATTATGTACTTTTAACATTATTGTTGTCAAAAATAAGAAATAAAACTATTACAAATCTGTTCTGCAAATTTGTTTTCAGATTGTTAAAAACAGTAACATCTGTACAGACTGTAGCCTTATACTTTTTTAACAATGTGACAGTAAAATTGAAGCTTACTCACTTTAACATCTGCATTGTCCATCACTCGTATCCCAACAGCATTATTTCCGACCACATCATTTTCCACAATCAGCCCATCGCCTCGGAAGCAGACTCCATGACAGTTATTGCCATAAACCCCATTGCCACGGAGCTCTACTCGACACTCTCTGTCCACAGCCACTCCTGTCCAGCCATTACAGAGGACACAGTTCCCAACTAAACGTGTCAGCTGAGCGCTCTGAATGACAGACACGCCGTCTCCTCTGTTACCGTTCACCATGTTTGCCACCACGTTCAGAGGCTCACTGCTCTTCACATACACTCCAACAGCTGGAGAGACAGGGAGAAAAATAAAAGTAGGAGACAAGTTGGTAAGCTGATCAGTTGATTAGGGATGCCAAGGGCCACCAAATAATGCTAACAATATACATATATACTATACAGCAACTATCTGCTACTTGTTTTATTTCCCATCTCTCCATATAAAGTTTTATATATATTATATTCAACTTAATCTGCATAGATACAAAAATCTTACATGAAGCAATATACAGCCCAGGTTAGCATCATATTTAATTTTAAGAATGATGTGAATTAGTCCTTTTCTAAAGGTGCCTTTGTAAGTCTGTACCTCAGGTAAATATATTTCACAGCAACTCACCTCCGTTGTGGCTAATGCAGTTGTTTTCCACAAGGGCAACTGTTATTGGCCGTCGAGAGGAAAAGCGCTCATCTTCACTGTCAATATCGCTTTCCCATGCCATCAGTTCCCCTTCCTCATTGAAGTTCTCAGGAGCTCCTCTGTCCCTCTCTCCAACCCCGACTCCTCTTTCTCTATCCTGTAAAGAGCGATAGCCCTCTCGGCTCACAGCAGACTCTGTGTCCTTCCGGCAGAACACGGCTAGCCCATACATGCGGTTATGGGTAATATGGTTTCCAATGAGCTGAGGTAGACTAGATGACATTACCCATACCCCACAGCCTCTGTTCCCTGCAAAACACACAATTATACAATGTTATGACCAAAATATAACTTTTTGAAACACCATTTGAAAAGTTCGCTCCAAGCAAATGGCGTACTCTCTTCTGTGTCAGCAGCAACACAAGGATACATCTTCTATGTGTATTTATATAGCTATTTTTTGTGTTACTTACATGTTATTTTTGTTTTCTTTGCCTAAAAAAAAAAGTATTCTTGTGACTTTAAAATGTTGAACCACTGATGGCAGATGGACTATTCTGATGTTGTCTTTCATACTTTTTAGGACAAAGACAGTGTTATTTACATCAAAGGGACAGTCACAAGACTCCAGGTTTTTATCCAACATATCTCAAATTGTTTTCATAAGCTTTTACAGGTTTGAAACGACACAGGGTAAGGTGACTAATGTCAAAGTCATTCTGGGGTGGAGTTACCCTAGGTATTGTAAAATTAGTTGCACTGCAGCTGATCACACACTTAAATCATTTTTTACTGCGTATCAGCTCTAGCATAAACAAAGCATGCATAACATCTGCCAAATGCCTTAAACATACAAGTATGAAATTTGCACACCGTATATATGGTTGCCCTCAATGAGGCCCCTCCCTCTCTCTCCCACCACCACTCCGTCCGAGTAGCCATAACAGATGAAGTTATTGCGGAGGACTGGATCACCTCCTCGACGGATATCAGCACCACCCCACTGGTTCTGCCTTATAACGTTCTCTATCAGATATGAGAGAAGTAAAGTAGCAGTTCAAATAGATCTAGTGTAATTTAGTTGAGCTTTTTCAAGAGCATGAGGAAACACTTGAAGAGGTCAAGGTCTGCTGTACTTGAAGCACATATATACAATTAAACGGCAAATAGAAAATGGTACTGCAGTCAAACGGACCAGTGATGAGTCCTCTTCCATTCTCATTGACAGCAATGCCTGCTGCAAGGCCCTGGAAAATGTGATTTCCACTGTCATAGAGAGAAAGAAACTGAAATCAGATCTTCAGTCTTATTAGTCTCAAATATATCTAATTGTGTTGTTGTTATCCAATTTTATTTGAATAAAACACAATAACCCCTGTAATGTATACCTGACAACAGGATTGCCATTAAAAAGAATATACACGCCAGCTTCCTTGTTGCTGTAGATCTGGTTGCTGCGGATAGAACCTCTCCCGTTGCCCAGGACAACAATCCCGGAACGCAAGCCACTGTGGATTCTATTACACTGTAGTCAGGAAAAATTTAAAAGGAAAGAAAAAAACAGAATGCATCACATTTGGCATGGTGGAAATTCCAATAAATCTTCTAAACTTTCCTCTGCGCTAGCTCACTAATTCATTTAAAAAGCAAACCTGTATAAGAGAAACATGCATTTTTTTGCCCTTGGCAAATAGTTTTTCCATGACTGAAAAATCTTGTCAGTGGGTTAAGAAAAACAAAAACTTTTATCTAATCATACTGTATAAATTCCTCCTTTTAGAAATGTGTACCAGTATGATAGGATTAGCCCCTTTGCGGATGTCTAGACCAGCTTCCCCATTGGAATGAATGTTGTTCTCAGCAATGAGACCTTGAGCAAAGAGTCGCAGGAACACACCAGACGCCTTGCACCCACACACTTCATTACGCAACATCACCATCTATACAGGAAAAGACACACAGTATAAAAAACAAGACATTGGTGAAAGAGAACCAGAACATGAAAAGAAGATAAAAGAGAGAGTAAGATCAGAAACATTTGCAGAGGAAATAATTCACAACAGTGCACTAATATTAAATCTGTTGTGTGTGGTTTTTGTGCAACCAGCTGCATAGCATGGCAAGTTAGTTCATTGTTACAATTTATGGAAAAAAAGTGGCATGTGATTAAATTACACACACACACAAACATATACACATACAGTACTGTGCAAAAGCCACTAGTATTTTCACCAACAAAAAATGGTTTTAAGTTGGTTATTTCTATCTTAAGGTATAATGTCCTAACCTTAACCCGAACTTCTATTAACTAAATCAAATAACTATTTGTTATTACAGTTTTTGGTAAAACAGCTTCTGTTCCGAGGAACACTTGCCCATAGTTTTTCAGGTAGCTTTCCAAATAGGTCTTTTGAGGCATCTTGGAGATATTGCCACAGTTCTTCTGGATTTAGTCTGGTCTCAGTTTGTTCTGTTGCTTCATGTCATTCCAGACAGACTGGATGATGATCAGATCAGATCTCTGAGTGGAGCACTGGCTGTCAGACTCCTTGTACAGACAATAATCTCACTGCATTATTACAATTAATGACAAAAACGATGTTTGGAAATGTAAATTGATATTCACTGACACACTACTGCAAAAGATAAAAATAACTGACTTAAAACCATTTTTTGTTTGTGAAAATACTAGTGGCCTAAGACTTTTGCACAGTACTATATATATATATATACAGTGTGTACGGAAAGTATTCAGACCCCTTTAAATTTTTCACTCTTTGTTATATTACAGCAATTTGCTCAAATTATATTCATTTTTTTCCTCAATGTACACACAGGAAGCCTCTCGTCAGTGGAAGAGATATGAAAGCCCGCATGGAGTTTGCTAAAAAAAACAACAACAACTGAAGGACTCCAAGATGGAGAGAAACTAGATTCTGTTCTTGAATGGCCCAGCCAGAACCCTGACTTAAACCCAATTGAGCATCTCTGGACAGACCTAAAAATTGGCTGTCCACCAACGTTTACCATCCAACCTGACAGAACTGGAGAGAATCTGCAAATCCAGGTGTGAAAAACATCTTTCCCAAAAAGACTGTAATCGATCAAAAAGGGTGCTTCTAGTAAAACTGAGCAAAGGGTCTGAATACTTAGGACCCTTTCAGTTTTTTTTTTTTTATAAATCTGCAAAAATGTTTTTCTGTGAATATGGGATGCTGTGTGTACTTTAATAAGGAAAAAAATATGAACAAATGATTTTAGCAAATGACTGCATTATAAAAAGAGTATAAAATATACTTTCCGTACCCACTGTATATGCACACACACATACATATACGTATTTTACTGAAAATTGATTAATGTCAGTGCTACAATTCTATACTATTTGAAATGGCTATTTTTAACAGATTTAATAATAATAAATTGTTGTTTTGTTTTGTTTATTTGGCTTTTTAATATTAACTTTCTGAAAGCAGAGCACCTCTAAATCTCGAAAAAGTATTTTCAGACCAGCGAAAATTCACACATCAGCTTTAAGTGACATTAAGATGCAGGTTTTACACACTTTGGCGTTCTGGATACAGCGCACTGCATAGTTGAGCCCTCTGAACACATTGGCCTCCAGTCGAGCTTGAGCGTGATTGCACAGGTGCACACCACCTTTTCCATCGCGCAGCAGACAGCGTCGCAGCAAGCAGCCTTGAACCGATGCAGCTAAGTCCCGTGCCTCTGCATCCCTCTGCAGTTCTGCAGACAGACTCAACAGTGCAGGAAATGCAGCAGAATCAGGCGTGTCTGCTCTGGATAGATGTGCCAGTCCGTGCTGATCATATGAAAGTTTTAGGCCTGTGCTTTTCTCGCCGTCTTGCACATCATCTTCCTCACTTGACTCACTCGACGTTTCCATGCCATCCTCCTCAATCATCGTACCATCCTGACTTGGAAGAAGACTATCGCCACCTTTCTGTTTTGCCCAGTTTGTTTCCCAATCTACTTCCTGTTTATTCCAGTCCTCCATTGTGTTAACTCCTTCCAAGGGTGTGTTTACATGACTGCCAGCACCCACACTATCTTTCCCGCTCTGATTAGATATTTCAGTTGATGCATTACTAGTCATCATGGTGAAGGTCTTGGCCAAGGCGATCAGGTGTTTGAAGGCCCAGTTGCGTTCAGAGACAGGAGCACCTTCCACAGTGACAGAGGCAGAATCTCCCCCTGAGAATTCACAGCTATCCATTAAACTGATGGCCACTCCAAGAAAATGGGCTGAGCTGCCCTGGGCAAAAGAGCAGAAACGTGCTTGACACGTCCCTGGACCACGGATGTGCAGCTGACAGCCCTCAAAGTTACAGTTGTCCAACTGGACATGACCAGAAGACGTCTAAGAAAGAAACGAGAAAATAATTAATTACTCACCATCATATTTTTTACAACCTTTTTTCATAATCGGAATACAAATTTAGATATTTTTAATGAATTCAGAGAGATCCCTGAACCTCCCATAGACTGCAAGAGTCTTTACAGAAGCCCGCCACTCACAAATATTGATCGTATCATTGGAAGATTGGACAGACAGACAGACACAGATTTAGACACACACATAGAAAACATGGTTTTTAAGTTTAAAGGGCTGAAGCAATTACAGATTTGGATGCTGACAGCTGAGTAAATTACAGATTTCTAAGGGCTGTGAGAGGAAGCCCCCAGTTATTAGGATGTTTAGAATGTGTTAAGCAGCCAATTATGGATGCCAGTGTTTTCTGGTTGAATAAGCACAGATGTTACAATTTGCATGCTTTTGATGTGGAAGTATCAGAACTCACCTTATAAACCACAGGTGAAAACCACGCTGGCATAAACACCAGATTGCACAGCCTCGCTGTTGGGCACTGTTGATCAAAGCTAACCAACAACGACACATCCCCTAACTTGCCCATTCCAACAATCTCCACAGGCACCTTGAGGGACACCTCCACCTGTTCCTCATACACACCCGCGTGGAGCACCACCTTATCATATGGCCCTGCCGCAGCCAGCGCTCCCCTAAGAGTCTCATAACCTCCTCCTGCTACGGTCCCGACATGCCAAACTCTGCGGTCTTTTCTCCGGCGGAAAAGATGGAGGCAGGCAGACGAGTGGAGGTCCGAGCCATTCTGGGTCCAGGTACGGCTGGCAAGAGCATGCTGACGGAGAGCCTCTCTCCAGGAAATGGGAGGCATGTGGGGGAGACGGGGCCAATTTGGGTGACGACATTCAGGGCATCCTAAACAAAGCTGGCGCCAACGTGTGCTGTCCAAACTCAGAATGAGCTCCCGCCAGGCTCTGCACACCAGACAGCATCGACCCAGATCTGGCAGAGGCAGGTATGCCAGGATGAGGCGCCAGAGCTCGACAGGCAGACTTCCCACCTCCATATTTGTCAGCAACACACCACATCACCTGGGCAGATCACCTTAGTGTAGACAGGGAAAAACATTTGCTCAATAAAAGTATAACTATCATCTATTACACTTTCTTTCCAGTATTGACATATTTCCTGTTAAAACAGGAAGAGAAAAAGTAGGTAGAAAAAAAAGTGGGTAGAAAAAGTCTTTTATTATCATAATCACTAGAAGTCATGAACTACAGCTTATTACTGCTCTCATTCTCATGAACATTTGGGCAGAAATCGGTTTAGTACACGATGAATCATCAGAGACTCTAATTTTAAAGGCATTTACTGTATGGGGTTAGTGTGATTTTTCAAATGTGTTTGAAAGAAATCTCCCACGCTCAACAAGGCTGCATTTATTTAATCAATATTCAAATATTCAATAAATAACTAACAAATAACAATTTATATTTAAAAAATTTCTAAATGCATTTTATTCCTGTGATGGCAATGCTGAATTCTCCAACCTTCATTGTCACATGATCCTTCAGAAATTATTTTTAATATGTTGATTTGGTTCTCAAGAAACATTCTATTAATTTAAATGTTTTAAAAAAAAGTTGTGCTGTGCTGCTTAACAATTTTGTGGGAACCATGCTATTTTTTAATGAACAAAAAGCTCTTAAGAACAGCATTTGTTAAAAATCATACTGTTGAATGGTGGTGTATCTGCTTTTTTTTTTTACTTTTAGGTGTACACCAGAGGCCTGTTCCATAAAACAAGTTTACCAAATAAGACAGGCTTATGACAGATAGTCTGACTTATTTTAATACAAATTAACTGTCAATAAGTCAGACTAACTGAAATAAGCCTGGCTTATACTCTAATCTTGGTTTATGGAACAGGCCCCTGCATATAGAAAGCTAATAAAAAAATAAATATATAAATAAATGCATAAACCTAAACAAAGGTTAAAGGTGAAAGACCATTCCTGATCGTTTCAGGGTGATTTTATAAAATTTTATTAAAAATGGAAATTAGTTCTGAGTGTGTGTGTGTGTTTTAACTTATGCCAATAAATCCTGCTTCCAAATAAGAGCATAATATTCTTTAAATGAAACATTAGAAGGGTTCACAGCTGAAATCTATGATATATTATACTATATATTCGTTCAGTAAAAAAAATCTTGGCAAAAAGACAGTACAGAATCACAATGCCCTGTCCTACATGCAATAACAAAGCAACACAGGACGCAAAACGAGCACACAAATGAAAACATCCATGGGTGCATTCGACTGAAGTTTAAAGAAAAGGAAAATATGGCACAGGAAAATAACACTTCCATCTATTCTGCAGCAACTTCTTATCTGCGTGACAACAACGACATGTTACAATGCTGCCATCTGATTCAGCGCAATAACAACCTACCTCTGACAACACTGTGTTCAGCACGGCTAGCATTTTACCAAGCGTAAAGCTCATCACGGCCGTTTTTCTCCTGGGTTAATGTTACGTGCAGAAACCAAACACCCATTCGGTAAAAAATCTCGTATTTCTTGGTATTTTCCTTGTTTTTAAAGGCGTGGAAAACAGGGCTCGCGTATTTTCATTCAGGAGGCGGGGAATATTTTTCTACGACAACGACAACTTTTCCCTCTTGCCTGACACAGTTGTTAAGCAACATGGCTTTTACTGTGCTGCAATACACGTGATATTAAGCTTTCGACCCCAACTCCCCCTTTCTTTCCCTCTTTTGGCGGCGCGCGCATCATTTGTTGTTAGCAAAGCTGAGGATCAAAACACGCATCGCTCATGTCGCAGAAAATAAAGCGCGTGTCTTTTTAGACTCGCAGAATACATTATCCTCCTGAATAGCCAGTTACATTTAAAAAATTAAAAAATAATGTGCAATCTATTAGTCTTGCAAGGGGTTTTTACATGATTTGTGTAAAAATACATTTTTTTAATTAATCTACACTTCCACAACTCAAAATTTCTGCAACCTTAGCGTTGACCTAAAATTATTCCACGCCTACTAGTGAAATGGTCTTATTAAATATCTCCAATTAATGCATGCAGGAAATGGCCAACGTTTCTCATTCAAATTAAAAGTCCTTTGCAGGCAGTCAGTAGCATTGAAGTAAAACCTTCGAGCTTTTTATAAACATGTGACAGAATTGCATTTCTTTTGTGTGATTAATTAAGTTTAATTTATTTATATAGGAGAATTTACAACTGCAGCAGTTGACCAATGTGCTTTACAACATAAAATAAAAATAAGCATAAAGTAGATCACTAAAACCAATAAAATCACAGCTAAAACAAATTATATCAATACACGCACACACACACTACAGCAACAACCTATAAGAAACAGGACCAGGAGTTACAAAAGTGAAATATGTTTTATAAAACCAAACAGACAGTATACATGACTACAAAAGCTGCCCATTTGTGATGCTTGTTGTCACAATACCTCCCTAAAATACATCTTAGGAATTTTTATAAAGATACTAAAATATAGTTTACTAATTAAACAAGTATAAACTCTCAATCACAAGCAGAATACACACATATGATTTTTACAACAGATTTGTTTTCTACAAAGATTTGATGATGTTTAGACTTAGACATGCATGTATTGACTATAATAAAGTAGACCTTACAGGGTTAAATAAATTATCTTCCTAATTTATGTTACCAGGACCGGTAACATTTAAACATACATTGTGTTTGATTTTATACCATATTTCATTGTCTGCTTTTTAGATGAATGATAATATCTTTTAATAATTTATCTTTGTTGTTTTTTTAATTGTTTATTTACTTATGTATACATATATATTTAGGCTTTGGCAACACTGTGTTACACAGTCATGCTAATAACTGAATTGAAAAAAAAAAACTAAATTAGAGAGAGAGAGAGAGAGAGAGAGAGATGTTGTCTGTATAGGAGTGGCAGTGCTGGTGGTGACTTCACTTCAAACATGGCTGCACAGGACGAGCTCAGTAAGTTTAACTCATTCTACATGCGGTATTTCTTCATCCTCTCCATCCTTTTTTCAGTACCCTCTTTATTATTTGTCAGTCTTATGAAGACTGAGTTTACCGTGCTGCCTGTTTGACTATCTGTAGTTACTGAAATGAATATTTGTAGTGAATATCAGTTTGGCAGCTAACCGGCTAGTATTTGCTTACAGAGGCCCAATGCTCAGTCATGCTCCAAAATGAAAGTACCCCTTTTGGGGTTTTCTAATTTACAGGATATTACAACCTCCATTTACCGTGAAAATGACGTTATCTAAAAGTCACAATGGTCCAGTGCTGGTTGTCATTTATTGACAGCGTGAGAAATAAGTATGGAGATAATAAACGTTAACGTTGGTTAGCAGTGAGGCTATTCAGATCACAGGCTAACCTACTAGCGATGATAGCGTCTATATTTACCGTTTAGCTATATTTACAGTAATTCTTCTCTTCTGTTGTTCATTGCAAGCTTGTTTAATATGTTTATTGTAAACTGATTTACAGATAGCCGGTAAAATGCACTTATGCAAGGGACATGGTCATAGATGCATTGCAGTAATTCTCAGCGTCTCTTTAATTAGTCGTTTTAACTCAAATACAAGCTTCTGATAATTAACCTGTGATCATATAGGAGGTGTGTGAGATTTGTTTTCCATTGAAATCAGTGTGAAAATAGGTATGTTAGCCATGCTTCATTTGAGCTCTATCTGTCACTTGCTTTAATGCTTTCTCTTTGTTTTTCATTATAGACCAGTTGGAGCGTGTATTTCTGCGCTTGGGTCATGCAGAAACAGATGAGCAGTTGCAGGATATTATATCCAAATTCTTACCTCCTGTCCTTCTCAAACTATCCAGTGTGCAAGAGGGGGTTCGCAAGAAAGTGAGTGTGTGAGGAACTGTTCATAGTTAAGAATCAGAGTGGTCAGTTTTGTGGAGAATATACATATAATTATCTAGCATTTCTAATTCAAATTGTATTTAAAACAGCGTCTGTAGCCTCTGAAGAGCAGTGCTAAATGGAAATGCATGATATTTAAAAAAATAAATAAATAAAATATACAAAATCACCTTGTTCAAAAAGTCGTAATGCATTTTTTCCTTTTTGAACACAAGTGAATGTTTTCAGTCTTTGTAGTTAGATGCATCATCTGTTGCCGTCAGTGTGAAAAGATGAATATGGGAATCATGCTGTCACTTTTATTAAAGGGTGTAAATATAGATTTAGCCCCAACCCTTTTCAGCCCTGTGCTGCTTATTTTCTGTATTCCAGTTTGTATTGACACAATATGAAGGTTGCTGATGAAGGTCTGCTTGATGATCCTTGGGTCTGTTATGGTTGAAAACTAATGTAATGATAAAAGAAAATGTCACATGTTTTTTTATGTGTATGTGTGTTTAAATGAGAGATAGAAGTTCAAAACGCTACATTATTAGTGTCATTTCTCTTGAGATGCGTAGTAGGAGCCATAAACAACTGGATTTTGTTATTGAACTCTCCAGGTTATGGAGTTGCTGGTACACTTGAACAAAAGGATAAAGAGTCGACCCAAGATTCAGCTTCCTGTAGAGACACTGTTGGTTCAGTATCAGGACCCTGCTGCTGCATCTTTTGTCACGGTATGATTACATCACCACTGCCAATAATTAATATTGTCACATTTTTATGCTGAACTTAGTCCCATGTAATGATAAAGAAATTGATTGTCATGACTGTGTTTTTGCTTGCAGAACTTTACTATCATCTACATAAAGATGGGCTATCCTAGGTTAGAGGTGTCCAAACAGTGTGAGCTTGCACCTACTCTACTCACAGCAATGGAGGGTAAACCTCAGCCCCAACAGGACAGGTTAATTTCAGCTTCATTTGAAGTTAAACAATGTTGTTTCCTTATCAAGGTAGAATTTAGCTGGTTATAAACACATTTATAGTATATAATAAAATATTGTCTAATGAAATAAATGTAGTATTAAATATATACATTCATGTTTGTGGTCTGTAAGAATTTAATACTTTTGAAAGATGTCTCTTATGCTCACCAATGCTGCATTTATTTGATTAAAAACATGTTGTGCAATGCTATTAGAATTTAAAACAAGTATTTTCTATTTTCCCTGTTATTTAATTGATTCCTGTGATGGCAAAGCTGATTTTGCAGCATTACTCAGTCTTCAGTGGCACAAGATTCTTTAGAATATACAGATTTGGTGATGTAGTGTTGAATCAGGATTTTAATTCTGATTGGAGCGAAATTTAAATACAATTTCTTGCATTTTTGACTTCTTAATTATAACACATTTCTTTTAGAAAAAGTCTAACTTGCTGATTTTCTGCATGAAAGTTAAACATTATAAACTCTTTAAACAGAATGGTCAGAATTATAAGGGTAAATCATTTTTATTTTATCTTCCCGAAAGGTCAGTACTAATGTGATTTATA
>JAUMHP010000040.1:137068-149339 GCA_032361065.1 Enteromius trimaculatus | reverse complement strand
ATATAAATGCAAATGTTTGTAGTTATGTATAAATAAATAATATTTGTGTGCTTGAACGGAATTGTTTTCACATTTCTTTCTACGTCAGAGTGCAATGGATGCCGCAAGGTTAAGTGCAGCCAAGTCCTCTCCTATGATGGAAACCATTAATATGGTAAGACACATCATTAAATCTGTCCATATGACGCATTAAATGCATTCCAAATGGGTAATTAATTGAGCATTTTATTACAAAAACGCATCAATATTTATGTTTACAAGTGTGCTTTTAAACGGCAATGTTTATGTCAGCTGCATTTGTGGTTTTTAGTGTCTGCAACACTTGGATGTGTCTGTGTTAGGAGAGCTAGTTCCAAAACTTTGTGATCTGCTAAAGAGTGGAATCGGACTCGGAACAAAGGTAAACATCCTACTTGATTTTTTTTTTTTAAATTTTTGTCATCAGTATTATTTCCCACATGAACACACAGTTGTATGTGCAATTATAGGGAGGATGTGCCAGCGTGATTGTGTCACTGACAGTGCAGTGCCCTCAAGACCTTACACCATATTCAGGTAACGCATAGAATAGAGGGGTTACACTGTTTCGTACATTTGTAAGTCTTGTATGTGATTGGGCATATTTTTTCCCCACAGCTAAACTCATGAGTTCACTGCTAAATGGTATTAATGATCGGAGCAGCGTCATTCAGAAATCATTTGCCTTTGCCATTGGACATCTGGTCAGGGTATGAAAACACACCTGACTGCGTATTTCAACTGTATAGTAACTAAAGAGTTTCAAAACAACAACTCTTGTTTTTTCCCCATCAGACAGCCAAAGACAGCAGTGTTGAGAAGCTTCTGCAGAAACTGAACACCTGGTACCTGGAAAAAGAGGGTACGAGGCCTTTAATGGAATAGTTCACCCAAATATGAATGTGCTCACGTCCTTCCAACCCCATATGACTTTTTTTTTGCCTGAACACAAAATAGGATGTTAATGATGACCCCGTGGTATTTCAAGCCTGATCTATCATTTAAAGAAATGAGAGCGTAAATGCTCATGTCGTCTAGGTTAGTAAAGTTTGTTTCTGTCATTTTCAGAGGCACTGTATAAGTCGTCATGCTGTCTGGTGGTTCATGCCATCAGTCACTACAGTCCTGATGTGTTGAAGGCTCACGCTGGAGTGGCTCTGCCGCTGGCATTTTTGGGCATGCATCAGGAGCCCGAGGAAGAGAAAGGAGAAAGCGCTGAAGCCAACCTGTGGTCTGAGGTCTGGCAGGAACATGTACCTGGTAGGTTACGATACACCACCTTTAAACCCAGGCCTAGCGCTGGAGGCATATGTGCATTGCCGATTGAAAGCTTATTAGATTTTTATTCCTCAAAGAAGTCTCTTGCGCTTGCCAAAACTCGATTTATATGTTTAAAAATACAGCAAAAACAATAATATTGTAATATATTATTACAATTTAAAATACCTCTTTAATACTTCAATACTTTTTAAAATGCAATTCATTCCTGTGATGGGAAAGCTGAATATTTAGCATCTTTACTCCAGTCTACAGTGTCACATGATCCTTCAGAAATCATTCTGAAATGCTGATTTGGTGTTCAAGAAAAACGTCTACTTATTATTGTTCTGCTTAATATTATTGATACATTTTTTAGAAATGGTTTTAAATGAAAAGTTCAAAAGAACCGCATTATAAATGTCACTTTTGATTTAATCTAATGTGTCTTTTGTTTAATAAAAATATGACTGACCCCAACAAGTAGTGTACTATATATTATTGTGTGTGTTAAGCACCAGGATGAGGATGAGAATGAGTTACTCTGAAATTGTGTGTTTTTAGGCAGCTTTGGTGGAATCAGGTTGTACATGACTGAGCTCATAGCCATTACTCAGAGGGCTCTGCAGTCTCAGTCCTGGAAGATGAAGGCTCAGGGTGCCGCTGCCATGGCGACTATTGCTAAGCAACAAACGGGCTCACTGGTGGCACCTCACCTGGGCATGGTGTTGAGTGCACTACTGCAGGGGCTTGCAGGACGCACCTGGGCAGGGAAGGTAACATACCCTCTTTGTCTCAAACAAATGATCTGCACTAAGGGACTTGGGTTAGGATTAATCATACTGTCTGCTCTGGAAGCAGACAAACATGATCTCAGTGCTTTTTCTTTCTTTGCTGTATTTGTGGTCACTGAAGACTAATGGCTTGTATATCCACAGGAAGAGCTCTTGAAAGCTGTCTCGTCTGTAGTGTCTAAATGCAGGTTAGATATCTATATCTTTCACACACTTATAATCGTGCTCAGAACTTTACAGGATCTCTAAGATGTTTAGCAAAAAAACGAAATAAAATGGAATAATTTACCCATTTGCTGAATATTTTCTCACCCACAGGCCATCCAAGACGTAATGGAGTTTGTTTCTTTATTAAAACAGATTTGGAGAAATTTAGCATTCCATCACTTGCTCACAAATGTAGACGGCTAATTAAAACATCACAATCCATACTACTCCAGTCTATCACTTATTATCCTGTGAGGTGAAAACCGGCATGTGTTTGAAAGAAACATCCATGATATTGCATTTTAAATTTAAATCATTGCATATAATTATTTGTTTTAATGAAGTCATGCTTAATCAGATGTTAATTGATGGACTGGAATGGATTACTTGAAGGATTGTTGTTTTTATCAGCTGTTTGGACTCATCTTGTGTATACATTGGCGAGCAAGTAATGCTAAATTTGAAACGAACTCCTCTAAACTTTGAGTGATCTGAGGGTGAAAACGAATGGTGTAGTGCTTTAGACATGTTTCCGTTCAGAGGTTTGCATGCTTTTGATCAATTTTTATGTTTATAGTGAGTTGAACTGTACAGAGTAAGTGTGATTGTGTCTGTAGTGCGGAGCTGAGGAAGCCTGCAGCAGGTCAGCCGACGGTGAGCGAGGTGCTGGATCTGGTGCTGAAGGAATGTAAGAAAGAGAGTCTGGTTTATAAAATGGCAGCCTTACGTAGTGCAGCAGACATTCTGGAGTCGACGCAGGAGGATCGTTTTCAGGAAATCACAGACATTGTGCTTCCTCTCATTAAAAAGGTGCAGCAAACTCTACATGCTCATAGTAAATCTCTTTTCATCCTGATTAAGTTACAGTGTAACAATATTGCTAATAGTGTTTTAATCATTTAGGAGACCCACATTTAGTATTTATTTGAAAAACTTTTCTCCCTTTTTTTTTTTTTTTTTTTGTTTTGTTAAAGAATCAGCCGACGAGTGCCAGCTCTCCGAGACATGACGATGATGATGACGACGATGAAGTTAAAGCTCGTGAATTACAAACAGAAGTTCTCTTGTGTGCATTTGAGACACTTGGAAAGGCCTGGCCTAAAACCATTCAGACACAGAGTAAGTCTCGGTGTCTAGTTTTACACACACACACACACAAACACACACAGAGTGGTGTTTAATGAGTGTTTTTTGTGTTGTAGATCAGTTCCAGAATGAGCTTTGTAGAATAATGTGCGATAGACTGAAGCTGAGCACGTGGAGGGTTCAACTGGGAGTCCTACGTGCCTTGAAGGTCTTCTATCAGGGGTATAGTATACTAAAATCTTTCAAGTAAACAAATGCCTTGTTTGAGGGAAAGCTGTTCACTTCTGATAGAACTGAAATATTTAAACAATATTTGCAATATTATCAGGTAGAAAAAGAGTTGATTAGCGAAGGTCATTGGTGAATGCATTAAAAATGGTTTGAAAGATGCAATGATGTTTTTTCTAGATTGTTGCTGTTGGATAAGGAACATCGGAACGCTGCTGTTTTGACTGAGATGTTGTCTGACACCTGCACTGCCCTGGCGACACCACTAGGTGGAGTTTCTAATGTGCATCTAAACATTTAAAGGCATAGTTCACCCAAAAATTTTTAGTCACGGTCAACATCTGAACAGAAGGTGGCATTTCGAACGTTGGTAACCAAACAGTTTTGGTGACCGTTGAATATTTTATTTTCCACAGAAGAATTTTAGTTTGAGTTGATCTGTTTTTTTTTATTTTTTTTATTCACCTTTTATTCAGACTTGGCTCATGAGAATCATTATTTTTCTCCTACAGAAAACAAAAGCTATTCCTCCGTAAGAACTGAAGCCTTGGCGGTAGTCGAACTTCTTTTGAAGAGGATCGAAGGTAGCGCTGACTTGCTCTGACATTTGGAAAAATAGCTAATTGAATTGAATTAAAATTGGTGCTGTTTTATGTTTGTAGAGAGTGATCAGTGGGAGTGTCTGTCTGAGAGAAGTCGGCAACAGCTTCAGCGTTCTTTAGCTACAATGGAAACAGACAGCCGTCCAGAGCTGAAGGACAAAGCCCAGACAATGAGAAGAAAAATACAAGCCCTGCCATGAATAACCTGCCCAAACACACACTCTCCTGAGGGTTTATTCAAGAACCATACATTTCTATAATAATCTTCACAGACATGTCACATACACGCATATTTTGTTCTTATCTGCACACTTCAACAGCTCGGTGTAGGCCCTAAACCTTTTTTCCATGTGTGAACTCTTTTACCCGATGCTTTAACCAATGTGCAATGACTACATTTGGCTATTGAGCCTCATCTAGTTTTGCTTAAACACTTTCACCAACCATTTTAACCTTGTTAAAGTCTCAGTATGTGCAAGTGCGAGTATACACTCGACTCTTGGGTTGTGTTCAAGATACTAGAAATCACGGAGCGTGTGAAGCAGAAGGCTTTCTGTAGTTATACACACACAAATCTACTTCAGGGCCAGCTCTTGTGAACCATGTACACTGAATATTTGAGGGGTTTGAGTGGCTACTGCAGGTTTCTATGTAAACACCCCTCCAGTTTGTTTCATCCGCCCTTATGAGTAAAGATACTGCTTGAGTCCACCTTTTGCTTTCATTCATTCAGTGCTGTTGGAAAAGGAGGTGTCACAAAGTCAGACAGAAGGGACAACGATCTGTCCAGGGAACTTTTGATTAAAATGGAATGTTTTTTAAATGAGGATTGGTGTAAAGGTATTAAGTGTGTATTAAAGGGAAGTTTGTAACATAAAGGAAATTCAAACCTCAAACCTGCCTTTGTCCATGTGTGAAAATATATTTTCCATAATGGATGATTTGTTTTTGTAAAGCGGCATGTAGTACTGGGTCTCATCTCACCCTTTGTGGTTTGTACCAATTAAAAATAAAGTTGGGCAAATATTTTGTGGTGTTTTTGTTAGTCAAAATTACATAAATCATTGCATAAACTACATCCTTTTCTTACAGTTGATTGCCAACTCTGAATCACTACATGATTCATGACTACTGGACAAGCCTACAGGGCTTTGTAGTTAATACTTGGCTGAACTAATATTTTAAATATTAAAACTGTTCTACAATCTACATTTGTGCAGGATGTTCTCTTGATGATTTTTGAATCAACTACCCTTTTTGTTCTTGGAAATTTTATTTGTACAATGTTTGAAGAGACAAATTTGTCTTACAAATACACTGAAATGAAGCAAACAGAGAGAAAACAGACTCAGGATAAAAAAGTAGTGACGCAACTACACTCAATGTCACTTTTTGGGGTGAAAATTTGTTTGAGTGCAACAGCATTTTAAAATAGGCAAATGAGAATGATTTACAGACAAATTCTAAATGCATTGGTTGCACAAATAAGACGTGACCAAAAAGCTTTTAGTACTAACACTTAAATATACCATTTCATTTTCTCAACTGAAAGTAACAAAAGCTTAATATATCTGGCTTCTATCTTTATATTTGTGCAATATAGCAAGTGTGTTTAACTGGGCAGTATCTGTCGCTGGCGTTTGTCCTTGGCTTTTTCCTGAGTGCGCTGGGCCAGAACCTTTCCCTCGTGTGTTTGTGCTGTGCGAGTGACTGTGGAGATGCCGTCTACAAATTTGGTCTTGAAGAGCACGTTTGCGTTGGTGAACATTCCGTCTTTTAGAGAGACCACAACAAACTGCAACGAATACAAAAAAAAATAAAAAATTCTGGTGTGATCAAAATCTGTTACTGACACACTGGAAAAACGACATACTTAAAAGCAAATGTTAAAATGAATTACTTTACCTGTGAGTGTGTAAAATGTGTTCTCAGCATCTGTCCAATGTTTTGTGTGTGAGAGAGATCAAGAGCAGCGTCCACTTCATCCAGGATGTAAATGGGAGCGGGTTTGAACAATAACATAGCTAAAATCAGAGAAAGTGCCACCAGAGACCTGAAACACGCATAAAAGCATCAGGTGGTCAGTGGACAGCACAAGTACAGGGAAATATGTAGTAACCAGTCCACAATCCTATGCTCTAATGGACCTGTGGCTAAGAAATGTTGACTTGGAGAGCCATAAACAAAATGGTTATTGATTTTAGCAAAGAGCGATATGCCACTTTCAGCAGAAGAGTTGGTAAAGGCTGACCTTTGACCCCCGCTGAGCTCGGTCAGGTTCTCTTTCCAGGTGTTCCCTAGGGCCACTTTAAACTCTAACCCGTCCAGGACACCACACCCCTCAGGAGGAGCCAAACGAGCATTTGCCCCCGGCAACAAGGTGGAGAATATGGAGCCAAAATCCTTATTCACCTGAAATCACAAACATTTTACTGAGTGTTGGATCTTTTTCCTACTAGTTGTAAACTAGGAACGGGTCACTTTACCTTCTGCCAAGCCACATTGAGAGCCTCATTCTTCTTCTGGTCCAACTCTTCAATTGTTTCCAATATTTTGGCTTTATCATTCTCAACAATTCTCTTTTTCTTCTTCAGATCATTGTACTGAAAGAAGGCAGACAGTGTTATTACGATTTATAAACACTAACAAGTGACTGTAAAGACATTTGGAAAACTACAAAAGAATTCAACTTATTACAAATGCTGTTCCTTCAAATGTTTTACTTTAAATATCAATTATTTGCAGCATTGATTTGGTGGTCAAGAAATATTTATTTCTGTCAATATATCATAAGTATCCAGTGACACTGAAGAACGGAAAAATGGTTTCGGGAAATCCAGTTTTGCATTTCAAACTGTATAAATATAGAATTTTAAAAATGTAATATTTCAGAATAATAATTTTTACTCTACGATCAAATAAATGCAGCTTCGGTGAGCTTAAAAGGCTTCTTTTAAAAACAACAACAAAAAAATCTTACCAAAAATCTTTTTTTTTTTTTTTAAATAAAGTTTTTAAAAATGTCTTTCGTTCTTTTGATTCTGAAGTGCAATAGGACCCAGACATGATCTCAGGTTTCCTAAGATTAACCTCTGCCATTTTATTCTTATGTGTTTGATGCACTTAATAACAACAACAACAACATCCTTAACTGCACTGTCACCAAAAAGGTCATACCCTTTCCTCAGCCTCACTGAGCATGTTCATTGCCCTGCGGTTGACATTTCTCTCCAGCTTGTCTTTAGTCTCCTCGAGTCTCTTTAACCTCTGTCCAGCCTCTTTGGGATTGTTGGTCTTAAAGTCGTAGGCAGTGTTGGGCTGTCCGAAGAGATGCTTCTCAGAGGAGATCCAGTCATTTTCAGCTAACATACGGGCCACCTAAACAAACACAAACATTAGATAGTGTAATCTACAGCACTCTAGTCTCTAATGATCTCAATACGTTCCTCTGACCTTAGCAGTGGCGTCAGCACTGTCTTTCTTGTGTTTGCTGATGTTGTGTTCCAGCTCTTTGATTTTGAGCTGAGCATCATTGTTTTGCTCTCGGAGGCGGTTTGCTTCTCCACTCTTTCCTTTTATCTCTCTCTCCTGTCCCAAAATCACCTCCTTCTGCTGGGACAGCTGCTCCTGTGCAGCACGCACTGCTTCCTAAACACACACAGAGTGACAGTTATCATTTATGATGCCAAGGGTATCACTTTTAAAGGGACAGTCCACCCAAAAACTACTCACACTCATGGCATTCCAAAACTATGACTTTTTGTTTTGAAGAACATAACAAAAGATAGTTTGAAGTGAGTCCGACTTACTTCTATTGTCAATTAGAACCAGAATTGTTTTGTTTACCAACATCTTGTGTGTTTTACAGAAAAAGAAAAAAAAAAGTCAGAGCTTAACAATGACAGCACAGTAAAAAGAAACCATGCTGCATCCCAAATGATGCACTATGTACAATGCACTTATACACTATGCACTCAATCATATTTAGTATCGTCCCAAATGGAATACTAACCGGAAATTCAAACGTTTCCCAGTCAATGGCATATGATGTGAAACAGATGTAAAAGCCAATCTATTTGTTTTGCTATCAAAGATGAATTTATGCTTTTTATTATTTACATTAATAGTACCTGTCATGACAAGTACAATCTCAAGCACCGCCAGGAGGTGGCGAAATCGTCTCCACAGGAGACTGTTGCTTGCCCAATCCAAAATACATTTAATGGTAAGTTATGGTTTGCGGCTGCTGGAAATGTAAACACCTGATAGCCTCCCCCCCACCGCTACGTAAGAAAGTTGTGAGCATTGAGTGCATGAAGTACAGGTGGAATGTTAATTTTTAAGGTATAGCATGCCCAAAAAGACCTAAACTCTCAAAGAAGTTGTTTCTGTACCTTATTGGCTGAAACATCGGTGGTCATAGTATCAATCTGCTCCTGTATGGCTTTGAGAGCTTCATCTACAGCCTGAATCTGCTGCTCATATCCAGTCTGCTCTCTTTTCAGCTCCTCCAACTCCAGAGCTACTGCATCTGCCTCCTAGAGTAAAGAAAGAGAGGTGGTTAAAATAAATAAATAAGTGCTCAGCTTCAAGCTGTTGTGTTGTGATAGAAGCAGTGTAGAGACCATGTAACTTTGTTAGTCTGGACCCTGATGCGTGTCATTGTAAAGGGAAAGTACCTGCTGTTTCTCTTTCAGCCTCTTGTTGTAGGCATCTGCTTTGCTCTTGGCCTGGTTAAGTTTCTGCTGGGCTGCTTTCAGTTCTTTTTCTCTCTCTGCCTCTGCATTCTTCATCTTGTTCTCCAGAACTTTATACTTTTCCTCTGCCTTCTTCTGAATCTCTTTCGTCTTCTGCAGAGTTTCCTCGCATTCCTCTAAAGAAGCAGAACACCCCTATAGTCAAACACCAGCAAAACCAGCAATAACCCATAACAACATGTGTTTTGTGTACCGATGGTCTTGCGCAGGTTCTCCAGCTCCTCTTGTTGCTTGTGGAAGGAGCTCTGCTGAAGTTTGGTCTCCAGGATCCGAGCCTCTTCAGTCTTCAGGTCCAACTGCTGCTTCAACTGACGATATCTGAAAGTGAGCAGCAACATTTCAGTCTTCTGTGTTGTGTGCTTTTGTTCTGATTTGATTTGAGAAGTTGTATTTTGTACAGAGACTCACTTCTCAGCTGTTCCCTTTAGCCTGCTGAGCTCAGACTCCATCGCGCTGAGTTCTGCCTCTTTAGTCCTCAAATTGTCATGAATGTCTTTCACCTCAGCCAGTTTAGACAGGACAGAGGCATTCTGAGCACGTGCACCTACACACAGACAGACAGAAGTAACAGTTATTACACAATGTTTTACTGTCCCTTGTAAATGTATTTAGACCATAAACTCATCTGTCTACTGGATAAAAAGCCCACAAATATCATTATTGAGATTGTAAATTGTGGTCCACCAGTATGGGTTTTCAGTGGCTGATTCTGATGCTGAGAACTAGAGATTGGGTGACCAGTATTAAGATGATACACACAGACAAAGCAATTAAACGATAGCAAAGATGTAGTTATGGTTCCTGTAGCTGTAGGTGGTCAATTCCCAGGGAATGCATGGATTGCATTCTATGCATTTAGAAATTGTATATATTAGCAAATAGTGTAATAAAGCATTTGCCAAACATGTTACATAAATTTCTATATGTATAAATCAGTTGAATATGCAACATGCTGAGCTCTAAACCTCAAAGCTTTGATTGATATGCAATATTTGTGGAGATTGAATAAACTAATTTAATACTGATGGGTTAATCTCTCAAATTCCATCATGAAAAAGTCATATTCAATATTTTTAATGTTAATCAAACACTATTAAACAGCATTTTCAGTGTCGGCAGTGATAGTCCTGTGGGCAGCATGCAAGTTGAGGACCTTTCCCGATCATTGAATATAAATATGTATATTTTAATATACAAAAATTAACTGGCAACTATAAGTGAAACTGATATATCAAAGTAGTAAAAAAAATAAAATAAAAAACATGTAAAAAAATTAAAGTAATAATATAAAAAAAATATTCCACATGTATATCACTAATATTAAAATAGCACTTAAATAACATTTAGAAGAATTTAGGACAAAGTATTTTCATATATAGGTTAAGATTTTTCTCTCTCACAATTTGCTCAACATTCTCATAAAAATCCTATTTGTTACATACAGCAATCAGAATTAATTAACTAATCTGATTAAATCAGATTGATGTAAATTTGACGGAATTATATCCTAGAACAAAAACCCAGAGCTGTAATCTAGTCAGCAGAAAACTGATAATGGGCCTGAATACTTTTGTGAGACTCGCATACAAACCTCCAGTCAATGTTCCCTGAGGATCAAACACGTCTCCTCCCAGTGTAACAGTTTTGGTGCTCACACCTTTGTCAAAGGCAACTTTTTTTGCGTTGTCCAAACTGTCACAAACTAGCGTAGTTCCAAAAACATACTCCATCGCCTTCTTCAGCTCTGATTCATAACCTACCAACGACAGAGCGGTGTGCACGTTATCTGGCCCAACCTGCAACAAAAAACATGTGGATATCCTTTCTTTAAATAAAACTCCACTGAGAATAAATAAAAACACAAATCAAATCAACAACACCCCAGAGTTCTCACCAAGTTTTTGGCAGTGCGCACTACATTGTCATTGAGGGAACGTGCTGAGATTTTGTTCAGAGGAATAATGGTGTATCTGCGTTTTAGTTCACCCTTTTCCAGCAGCTTTTTTCCTGTTACCTAAAAAAAAAATGCACGTTTAAAACCAAAACAAATTACTTTTCGAAAAGATATAAGAACCCCTAAGTGTTTTATAAAGTAAAACTCACCTCATTATCCACCACTACGTTATAGAGTCGACCACCAGCAACTACCTCCAGAGCTGTAGCATTTGATACATCAGTCACAGTGAAAAGATTTGCCACCAAACCCTTCACTTTACTGCGGTCCCAATTCCTCTCTGGGTCCCTACATACACACATATTACCATGGAGTCAATGAATCTATAAACCACAAATAAGTCTAAATGAAAACGGCCTGCATGTTCTCACATGTACTCAAAGCGCAGATTAGGGAACTGGCCCATGAGGGACTCGTAGGTTTCTCTGAGCTGACTGATGTCCCGTGAAAACTGCCTCTTCTGCTCCAACAGATGCTCCTCTCGTCCATCTGAACACACAAATCAATCTTCTTTAAAAAATGTTTTAAAGTATTGTCTTAAAGACTAATATGACACTTAAATTCTGTATTAAAATTTTACAATTTACATACTTCAAATTGCACCTAATTCACATTCAAAAATGCATGCAGTACCTTCATAGTTGAGTTTCTTCATTTCAGCCTCTAGCTTTTCTGTGCATTTCTTCACAGCCTCAAATGTGTCCTGGTCTTTTTTGTAGCCACTGTCCATCTTCTTGACCTGCGCCTGCTTAGTCTTCAGCTCCTGCTGAGCGTGTTTCAGTTTCATCTGAGCCTAAAAGACAGAACAGAGATGTGTGTCCTCAATAAACAACATACGGTTTAATTAATTATTTTAACTAATACTTTACATAAAAAGATACATTAAACTGAAATGACAGTAAAGACATTTATAATGTTACAAAATACTTAAAATACTAAAATTCTATTTAAATCAAAGAATCATAAAAAAAAAGACTATTTCTACAAAATATTTTAACACTCATAACAGTGAGAAATGTTTGAGCACCAAATCAGTATATTATGATGATTTCGTAAGGATCAAGAAATGGCTGAATTTTTTTTTGGTTGCATTTTTTTGAATGGTAGTATATTTCTAACTCATGATAATCATAATTAAGAAGTTCCTGGTCATAGTTTTGAGACATTATTGATCTGATTAATAAAAGTATGGACAGTGAACAACATTTTTAAAATATACACTGGGCAAACAATCCTACATCACTGTCTGTTAGAGCTGCACGATTCTGGATAAAATGAGAATCACGATTTATTTTCTTAGAATAAAGATCACGATTCTCTCACGATTCTGGAGAACCTTTTTCATTTTAAAGATTTACCCCTGAAAAA
>JAUMHP010000040.1:123097-133180 GCA_032361065.1 Enteromius trimaculatus | reverse complement strand
AAAGATGGGTCGTGGCTGGGTCTTCCAACATGACAATGACCCAAAGCACACAGCCAGGAAAACCAAGCAGTGGCTCCATAAGAAGCATATCAAGGTTCTGAAGTTGGTCTAGCGAGTTTCCTCTGTATGGAAACCGTCAGATCTGTATGGAGGAGTGGGACAAAATCTCTCCTGCAGTGTGTGCAAACCTGGTGAAGGAACCGTTTGACCTCTGTAATTGTTAACAAAAGCTTCTTTACCAAATATAAAAGAATTTTCACTCAAGTGATCAAATACTTATTTGACACAGTAATTCCCAAATACATTCTTAAAAAAAAAATAATAATAATAATCATGTGATGTGTGATTTCTGGATTTTTCTTTTTAGAATCTACCAATGTAAATGGTCATGAAAATAAAGGAATGAGAAGGGGTGTTCAGATTGGCCTGTACTGATATATACACACACACACACACACACACAACTGTTCAAAAATGTGGGGTCAGTAAGATATTTAATGTTTTTTAAAAATGTTTCTTTTGCTCATCAAGGCTGCATTTATTAGAATAAAAATCCAGAAAGAAAAAAACTGTAATATTGTGAAATATTATTTCAATTTAAGATAATTGTTTTCTGTGTGAATATATTTTAAAATGTAATTTATTCCTGTGACACAAAGCATCATTACGCCAGTCTTCAGTGTCACATGATGCCACGTCACAAACTTTTGAACAGTAGTGTAACAGTAGTTTTGAACATTATTATCCATTTTAAATAAATGCTTCTCTTTTTAATATTTTAATGATAAAAGATTAAAACAAAACTATTATGTAGCTCAACTGTTTTTAACACTGATAATAAAAAAATCAGCATATTAGAATGATTTCTAAAAGGTCTGAAAGTGACACTGAAGACTGGAGTAATGATGCTTTGTATCACAAGGATATATTAAATTTTAAAATATATTCAAACATAAAACAGTTATTTTAAATTGAAATAATATTTCACAACATTACAGTTTTCCTGGATATTTAATCTAATAAATACAGCCTTGACGAGCAGAAGAATCATCTTTAAAAACCATTAAATATCTTACTGACCCCAAATTTATGAACGGTAGTTATATATATAAATAAAATTTATTTATTCTATTTTATTTAATTTATTTTTTAATCAAATGCATACCTCCTTCAGTTTCTCCATTGCAGGAGTGATCTCCTCATCCAGGATCTGTTTTACACAAACACATCCAAAAACAAAGTCAAGACAAAATTGGTTGTTCCAATTGTTGGGTGATTTAAATAATAAAAAAAGCAATAATTAAATGTACATACAGTCTGAATCTCTTTCAGCTTGGCATCTTTCTTCTCAATAGTTTTCTGAGCACTGATCTTCTTGCATTCGTACATCCTGGTACCTGCCGCCTCCTCAATCATGGCCAGAATCTGTGAATAAAAAGAGTGCAATTATTTAAAATTTTACAGAAAACAAAGACATGACATTGCAATGACACGGTCTACGTAATTTCATCCATCAGTGAAGAGCAAATCAATTTAAAGCTTAATTACTACAATCAAATGTGAGCATCACAGCCAAGTATATTCAAATAACAAACATCTCACCTCAGGAGGCTTCATGTTTAAGACCTTGGTGATTCTCCCCTGAAACAAACATACAGTTGGAGTGATTGAGAATGTGAAGAACAACTACAACTGGTGCTTAGCTGTCAAAAACATTACACAAGTAAAATATAAATTTCATTTAAAATGAAAGTGTTGTTGTTAAGAATGTGAATAACCAATACTTTTATTAAAAAAAATCTTTCAGGCTACAATCACAGTCTTGAATCAGTGTATTATAGTGGTTACCTGCATGATAAGAAAGTGAGGGTTGTTAACATTCAAGCCAACCGAACAAAACAGATCCTGGACTCGCAGGTTGTTTGCATTCACGCCATTAATAAGGTACTTGTTGCGCCCACCTATGACCACCTGCACAACACAAACAATACAATCACAAGCTGTATAACTTCGATGCATGATACTAAGCATCAGCAAGAGTAAAGCACTGATCTCAAGGTAAATACCTGTCGTGTTATGGTAATCTCATCATGTGTCTCAAACCCCAGTGGACTCTGTTTCTTGTTGGTGTTGTCAAAGGTGATGGACACAGTTGCTTTGGTGATCCCAGCCAGACCATTTTTGTACACCAGATCTTGGAGATTAGTGGCACGAACCTATAAGGTTGCACAAACCAAAGCAAGCACAAGCAGTATTACATTTTGGCTTCCATAATTAATTATGCTCTGTATCCATGTTAGAATTAAAACATCTATCCTGTTTAAAGTTCAAGCAATTGATTGGCTTTTGTTGTTGTTATATAAGTGATTTATAAAACAGAAGAAGTGAAAATTGTTTTATTTTTTAAATAAGCAAAAACTCAAAAAACAAACAAACCGCTGTCATCACAAAGCTGCCAGATTTAATTTAGACACATGGCTAAGTGTATATGATATTTCACGCATTAAAACTGACCTGTGATAGGTTAGAAATCCCCAGCAAAAAGCAGATTGAATCCAGTATATTTGACTTTCCACTGCCGTTCAGTCCGGTGATGGCGTTAAAAAACGGATCAAATCCGTTAATCTCCGTCCTTTCGGCGTAGGACTTGAAGCCCTCTAGCACAATAGACTTTATGTACATTTTGATAAACCACCGTACGCGTAAAATAAAAACGTATTGCTCTGCTATATTTTACGTGATAACAACCTCAAAGAACTTCGGCGTTGCTTTCAGTTCAACCATCCAAACTTGAAATTTGGCGCCAGGCGCGCTTCCGCCGCGCCGTTATCAACGGATTTAAGCCACTAGTTAAACTACAAACAAATAAATCCACTCGAATCCTGCATATATTAAGACAAAATGATGTTTTATTTTGCAAGAATTAATGTTCATTACAAACAAACCATTGCCATTGGAAGTTTAATTAATTTATTCTTTTGACTCAGGCGTCTTTTTAGCCACCTTATTGATGGACCCAAAACATTGAAGCGTGTATGACGTCAGCATGGCGGTTTGGCTCAAGTGTCATTTGTGCGTAAAGTTCAAAATGAATGTATATAACATGAATGTAGAGCACGTTTAATCTGTTAATAATAATATCTTCATTATATGTTATTACACGACTCAATGGAATAATTGATTCTGGCCATCGAGGCATTCTGTTTTTGAGCAATGACCGCTAAACTATTATTTGTTGCATAGCTGTTCTGGTTCTGTTACCGGTTTTATTTTTGCCAAATAAAAACTTTTAATGCCAGTTCGAATATTTGATTACCATTTATATGTTATTTGGTAAGTAGATGTGCATGTCGCCGTAAATGCTATTAAACTGCTAACTTTTAATACATCACAAGATGCAAATCCTTTTGGTACCAAAAATATTATGCATGCATACAATTAACCCTGTCTTGCACACAGTGACAAATACGTTTACATTTTTCTATGTTGAATTTTTTTTTAATTGACTTTAAATAACTGATGGATGTCACAGTATTTTTATTCAATAACAAGTAAAGCACAAGAAGAAATGAGAAAACATTGCATTTTTTCACCAGATGACATGATATTAAAACAGTGTATGCAGTAATATTCACAGTTTCGCTTTTTGAAATAATTATATTATAGCTTAACTAATTAATTAGCTAAAACACATGCAAACCATGTCCCACAATATACGTTTAAATAAATACAGTTTTTTTAATATTCAAGTTACAGCATTGCACATCAGAAACACCCTTTTGTCTTGCATTTTCACAAGGACAAATTGGATTTCACCACACCGTGGAGTTATATTACAGTTACTGTAGGTCTAAGTGCTCAAAGCATGGCTAAGTGCTCAAAACACAAAGCATGGTCTTTGTACACTCCCTAAGGGTATTGTAGATTACGCTGAAATTAAGTTTTTATTGTCAACATCTTTTTAGGACCGGTTCAAAAGAAATTCCTCAAATACAAAGGCTAACCAAAATGTCTCTATGCCAGAGGCACGGGACACAAGGAAAGACACACCAGATTAAAGGCATAGAAGCAGATCTGCGCAAGGACAATACAGTCACCACGATCTGAATACATTGCAGTGGGCTGAATGTACGTCCAGTCATAGTTCTTAAGTTTTAGTGCCGTGTGGTGATACTTCTTGCTCAGTGACAGCAGACAGCGGGCCAGTGTGTATTTCGCAGCACAGCTCACTGCTCTGATGGACCGCACCGAGTCGAAATGCATCAAGAAACAGGGATCATCCTAACACAGCAGAGATAACAACTCATCAGCAACATTAATATAAAGTCTAGCTTAGATTTAGTCTTGAAATATGTTTTTAATCAATTAAGTAGCACGAGGATGAATGCTAAACTCAACTCACAGTATCTGCATCTCTGCCGTCCAGAATCAGCAGGTCTTCCAGGGCCCAAATCTCTGTTCTTTCATAACTGTCCTCCAGCCCATATTTCTGCAGCTTATTGGTCCTTGAATGCTTACCTCTCCGACACAGGACAACTGAGATCTGAGCTTCTTTATCCTGAGATACTAAACACACATTGGTTTTTGTATTTTTATTACACCTCTTCATCAAACCATATCAACCATAAAGCATATACAGATCTGTATTTATTTTTTTTTATTCTTCTTCATTCACAAACAATATCTGACCCTGTCCTAAGATGTTTGGAGTACATTTAGTATGTCATCCATTTTCTCAAATAATTTGGTCCATATAATCTAAAATAATTGTGCAAAAAAAGTAGATTTTTCTTACTAGAAACGCAGAGAAAATGTCGCCCCTGCTGTTGCTCCTCTATTTCAATAAACTCCTCCAGCTTCTGTCCCTCCGGTCTGAACAGGACTCTGTCCATCTCCTCCCTCAGCAGAGACGACATCTCAGGCAGAAAAAGAGAGAAAATTGATTTAAGTGTAAGAGAGAGCAAGAACCGAGTGAGGGATAAAATGCTTTCTTGAGGTGGATCTGGTTTGCAGGGTTTATCACCCTCCCCTCTTTCTCTCTCTCTTTCATTCTCCCTCTCTCTTTCCCCTGACTCTCACACTCTCAACTGACAGATACAACTGGATCTACTTCATTTGAAATATTTTTCTTTAGAAATTCAGGAAAGTTTTTCTGGTCTTCAAAGGATGTTTAAAATATCATTTTGGAAGCTAAAAGAACAGTTCACGTAAAATGGATTTTCAAAACAAAAAAACAAAATGTAGCATTACATCACTTTCTCACTAATGGATCAATATCACAATAATCCACAAGTAAACCATGGTCTATCAGTAAATGTTTTTTTAAAGTGAAAACGTTTATAAAAACTGCACAGATTAAGCAACGCCAAAAACAAGGAAAAACTTAAATCCTTAACAAATATTTCAGGGGATTTTAGATAACAGGGAATTGGCTTTTTGTTCTTTTTTGTAATAAGTGTTATTATATATGATATATTTTGGCACAAAGAAACAGTTCACAGTTACA
Source organism: Enteromius trimaculatus (assembly GCA_032361065.1). Taxonomy (NCBI): domain Eukaryota; kingdom Metazoa; phylum Chordata; class Actinopteri; order Cypriniformes; family Cyprinidae; genus Enteromius; species Enteromius trimaculatus. Next base: position 127,674 of record JAUMHP010000040.1, on the reverse strand, counting down.
AAGAAAACAACAAGGAATTTGTTTGTTAAAAAACACATTTCTGCCTCACCAGATGTTAATTGATAGACTGAAATCATGTATTATTTAAGAATTGTCGTGACGTTAGTATCAGCTATTAAGACTCTTATTCTGACGGCACCTATTTGCTGCAGAGGATCTAAATTTCTCCAAACCTGTTCTGATAAAGAGCCAAACTCATCTACGTCTTGGACATTTATATTTTCAGCAAATCTTTTGTTTAATATTTTTCAGAATAACATTACTCAGTGTATATTAAAACAGCCAATAATATATTTTTGTACTATTGTATCTTGCAATGGCTTTAAAAACAAATAAATTGGAAAATGATCAATGTTGTATCATTATTTACATTAGATTTCCTGCTTATAAATATGCACATGAATATTTGAGCAGTTTTGCCCAAATCATATTTTATGCATTTTTTTGTTTATTTATTTATTTTTTTTGCTGCATTGTTTCAGAATGATACAGCATTCCAACAATACAAGCTTAAAATCATGTGTGGACTACATGTGAATGCCTTTAATGCTTCATAACCTGATCACGTATACACACACAGACACACACACACTAACAAACTCACTCCTGGTTTAGATGAGCTGTGTCTGACTGATTGTACTAAAGTGGCCTTAAGGGAATATACATCATTAGTTATGAAAACACATTTCCCTCTTAAATCTCCATCATAAGAGGCGCAGTTAGAACCCATTATAATTATAATCTCTACAGGGATAGCCTACATATTGACTGTGGCCCCATCAACCTACAAAGATTCGATATCCAACGGATCTACAAATGCATAATTTATAATCACAAAACACGTTCATACAAACAAGTGTTCTGATTGCATCTGATAAAGACTTTTCGGTGGCCATAGAAGCCTCCTTGATATCCATCTGTTTTTAGAAAGCTAACAGATTAATCATGGACAAAATTCAGCTGTCTGAGTCTATACACTTAGGGACATTGTACCTACAGTACAGTAGTCCAAATAGAGGAAATGACCTCTTCTTTTGGTCTTCAGAGTAGCTTTTAATTGGTCTTTGAGGCTTTGCCTGTGGCCGCTGTTACAGTCAAGAAGTACAAAATGAGTACTGAATACATTTCCTTAGGTAATGGAGTAGTAATGGCTTGATAGTTTACCCAAAAATAATACTCACCCTAATCTTGCACCAAACCTTTATGACTTCTGTGGAACACAAAAGAAGATATTTTGAAGAATGTTGTTAACCACATAGTTCTGATTAACGATGAAGTCTGTTGTATAATTGTTTAAAATAAGTCACTTTAGATAAAAGCTCATCTAAATGGCTTTGCACATCCTGTCTATAGTGCTTTTATATCCATATTGTGTCTCAAAACACCAAACCACAGATAAACCCCTTTTCCAGTGCTTCATCTTTTGTGGAGCTGAAGACTATGTTTGTGTAAAATTCACATTAAATTGAAGTAAAGAGAAGTAGCAATGTGGACAGAACTGTGGAGACTTATCCGCCATACAGTGTTTTTCATTATTATTATTATTTTAATTATGACAAAAGAGTCTGAATCGGGAATAAAACAATGGGATGCTCTGAAGCACACCAAGATACAGTTTATTGATTTGGCAATGTCCAATAAACTGTGCCAGGAATGAGTCCAAGGATTTCCAAATGTGCTCTGAATTATAGTCTATGGACTAAAACAAAATGAGGTTCCTTCAAGAAACTAAAGCATTTACAGGCCAAAACTATGCATATCGTGGCCATAACCTCATAACAACATACTGTATTTTGTCTGAAAATAATTTTGTGTGAAAACATGAATATATAAGTTCATAAATAAAAAAGGTAACTGCAACTTTTTTTCACAACTTGGACTTTGTTTCTTTGCTAAATTGCTAGTTTATATTTCACAATTCTTCTCAAAATAATAGTTATCATCTCACATGTCTAACATCTCAAAGTTCTGATTTTAGTCAAGATTTTGGATTTTTTTGAAAAAAGTCAGACTTGAGTAATACAAACCCCTGAATTCTGAGAAAAACAGTCTACAGTTTATATCTTGTAATTACTTTTCCATATTATGTAATAAAAAGCAGTGATTATATTTTAATTTATTTATTTTTATTTTGTGGCAGAAATTACGTCCATAATAATTTGTAACTCAAGTGTACAATAAAACAGCTGTGCAGTTATTATTTCACCTCAAAACAGTAATTGTTTAGGAAAAAATTTAACTAAAAAAAACCAAAACACCAATCACTTCTAGCCACTGTATCAGTAATTATAATTAAAACACTATTTAGTCATTAGCTCAAGCACTGATGTAAACTTTAATATATTGTGCATTGTATATCATTTCTGTATAAACTTTAAAATATTATTCTATTATTTTAAACACTGACAGGCTGAAGTGCCCTATAAAAGCAACAGGTTGCTAAAAGGATCATGAAGATATTTATGAGGATTTGCTTCCTTTCAGAATCTCTAGAGCCTTTTTGATCACTGCAGAAATACTGCTCACGCATTTTTATAGGGATTCATAAAACAAGCCACACTTTTTATTTTATATTCATAATGTCTGTGTGTGGAATTCACTTGCACACAGATTTACTCTGGCTGTCTTTCTCTGGAAAGAATGTGATCAATAATTTCCAATGAGCAAAAGTCAATAACTGACACAAAGGGACTGTGTTTATGTCCAGGGATCAGTTCTATTAGATTTTTCATGCTTATGTGTGATGCTAATGGTTGAGTGCTGTGGGATACATATCCTGTGTCCCACCCACACACAAACACTGAGGTTTCCATCCACTTCTCCCCACAAAAATGCATCCAAACGTCAAGACGCATGCAATATTTACCAATTTGCCAACTGTTATTTCCGTTAACCCTCACCCATAATACCACTTATTTTCCCTTTTCCAACTTTTATACATTTTCTGACAACTTACCTGCTTTATTGTAGCCCATTAGGCTAATATAAAGTAGTTTTTTAATTTATCTTTTTTTAAATCTTATTTGAATGAGTTTATTTACTATATTTCATAGAATGTATAGGGTACATAACCCATAGATAAGAGATCAGAGTGAGCCTCATCTTGTTCATAGAGCAAAATAATATCATGCTCTCATTTGTTTAAGCCGCTACAATGGTGCACTCTGTTGGTCAAAACGTGTAGTTCACATCTGAGCAACACACTTCTGAAAAGGAGGGCTTAGAATCATCGACGGAAAATTAATTTCCACTATTATCAGGACATATTGCAGCCTAATGTATGGGCAATCTAGTAGTAGCTTCGTTTCCAGATACTGTGGTAGTACCAGTACCTCGCGTTATAAATGCTATTCCATAATCTGTTATAACTTTATTTAGAACAAAGCTTTTAATGACAGATGGATCATTTGAACTTTTATCATTTCTCTTTAATGGGAAGTACCTCAAAGCTTCCAAACAAACTTATTAGCTCTTTTTTGTCTATAGGGCTTTCTTCTCTGTAGATATATACAGTATTTTATTCTTTGCATCAGCTGGGGAATGCAGGGTATGATGGCTGTTAAAGCCTATCAATGCTCGTCCAGTAGGTTTCTTTTAATTAGGTTAAATTATTAAATCAAGTTATTCAAAAACACGTTCAATTAAACATTAATTCAAAACGAAAGAATGCATTAACTTTGGTATATAAAAGGCATATAACATGACTGTAATGTAATGTAATGACTGACAACCGGCGAACAACAGTTAGTTTTATAATGTTGTCTTGTAGGCTTGATTATAATTGGTATCTAGATGCGCGCGTGCACTGACCATAAACACATGAAGTAAAACACAATATCTAAATCATTTTATGTACATCTTAGTGTAGTTCAATGCCAGTTTATATAGTTATATTTAAATTCTCAACACACTAAAGTTTACAGATTAAAATTTGAACTGAGTATTCATGTATTAAAGAATGAATAGATGCATTTTTAAAATCACATGAATGACACAAAACGCGTATTCGTGCTCCAATTACATTTAGCCTACTTAGAGGACATTAGTCATTACAGCATGGCGCGAGAGATTATCAACACAAACACAATTCTTACTTGTAGAGATGAATAGCAGCGCTTTTGTTCATCAAATATTAAATGGGAATTAATTATAGTGTCTACAGTTTCGCGCTAAAGTGGAGGCTCCAATTGCAGCAATTGTTGATACAGTTAATTTAGGGGTAATTTTCCAGAGGTGTGTACAGAGAATTGTGTTTTTGATCATTTGTAGTGCTGACTTACCTGCAATGAAATTCCAGATGTAGAGGCCAAAAGGTCCTTTAATAATAGATTGGTAAGGAACTTTCCTGGCATTCTATATACAGAAAGCTAAACTGACCACTTCAAAGCCAATAGCAGTGAAGAAGAAAATAATGATCATGTGAAGAATGATCATTTGGTAGAATTTGGTGAACTTCTATATCCGCACATTCCAGCTCCTGTTTAAGCATATTGCTCATAGCAACTGAGATGACAGCGGCTGTCAATTCAAGGCTGGGAATAGTCTGAACCTTAATAGGAGCAACTCTGGATTTCCTA
>JAUMHP010000040.1:99972-111315 GCA_032361065.1 Enteromius trimaculatus | reverse complement strand
AAGTCAGCCGACCTGCTATATCTAACTGATTCTGAACGAACTTGTCTTTGAGATGAACGTTTTCTAACGCATTTTTACTCAATAAAATGTTAATACAATAGTACATAATTTGACCATTAATTTTGTGACATTATAGGTGAAGCTGAGCTTCCCTTGCAGTCTTAAAGAAATCGCCACTGCTACACACGTCTTGAATGTGCACCACCCAATATTTGAAAGGTCACATATGAGCATTGAATTTGTTTTGCAGTAACCAGTTGTTCCACAAGGTGGCAACAGTGCCCTAATTTGTCCTTTCACAGTAGAAAACAAAACTGAACAGACAAAACAGCAACAACTGACACTCACACTGCCAAGCGCTTGTGAGTGCAAGGTTATGCGAGATAGCCCAGCTGTGGTTCAAAGAGTTGAACAATATGTTACAAAAAGGACTAGAATTGTGGTCAGAATTGTTGTTACCCATGGTAAATATGATCAAAGAAGGCTGTGAAAAATAAATCGGCTTTGTTAATCCTTTTGATCTTTTATTTTAAAAAGTCACAAAAATCTAAACCTTCATTGGAGAACCAACATTAATACCTGCAGATTAATTTTCACAGCCTTTTTTGATCATATTTACCAACACCTCTGACCATATGTGTAGTTATTAGGAAAATTGCAAAATAGAATAACTACATAGTTTTTTCAAAATGAAAAAGAAACGAATCCCTATTGTATTACTTAGAAGTAATTAAAATAAATAGCAATTTCTGACAAAATAGATACTAGTAGATTGAACGCATAATGTTAAAATTGCTTGCCACAGAGTGCGAACAGAGAGAGAGAGAGAGAGTGAGAGGGATAGAGAGAGACTTGAAGACACAGTCAGTTGTGGATGAGTCGTACTAATGTACGGACACACGAACACTCACAGACTGACAGAATGGGCCACGTTTGTTTTTTATGCACAGTTCTACTTTTATTCGCCATACCTGGAGGTAGGAACAAAACGTTTTTTATTATATATATATATATATATATTTTTTTTTTTCTTTTCTTTTTCAAATAGGCCTTTGCTTTATTTTTTCCTGTTTATGTTGGCTACGCAGTCTACTGTTAATTATGAGCGGATAATTAGGCTAATATCCCGAGAATCATCCAATTGTTTGGACGACAGATGCAGATGATGACCGTTAAGAGTCCATCTGTACTCTCTAGTGTGCCTATTCAATAGTTATAGTTGTCAATTTAATAATTGATTTATTATGTCTATCTATGCTGTAATTGAACTACACATTTATTGATTAATTTGAGTTATTAAGGGAGTTAAGTCACGCTCCGCGCGAATGTGTTGTGCAATGTCAATAATTAATTAGCGTGTAATTAGAGTAGCTTCAAATAAATGCAGAACGAGCAGTCAGTTATCTAACAAAACTACTGTCGACATAATGACCACAATAACTATCGAAATATATATGACAGATACAGGCCGTATCACAAACTGTTCTTAACTAACGATCGGTTTGTTGTTACCTGCTCGAGATGATCTGAGCTGAAAGCAACAGATGCAGAGGTTCACGTGTAACATTTTGTACTATGCGAGATCAGTTTCAACGTCTGTAACAAGTGTATTTGTGCTGTTTCAAGTTTACGAGTTCTATATAATAATTATTCTTTCAACCTAAACACAAGAAAAAAAAATAACTATTTCATAACTAAACCCGATTATCGTCATGTATTTTCTAACTCAAGTCTAGCCTAATTTTTCTGTTGCTGAAGTTTTAACAGAAACTGCCAGGGCACTTAGTAAACACAGTCAAGGGAATGTGCTTTAAAGAATTACTCAAAACGCATCCCTGAAGCAATTATAGCTTATCTTATATCCTTATGAGTGTTGCTTTGATCATTTCCATGTTCTTTATTCTGCTGGTGTTGTCATAGTCGCGCCAGTAAATACGCGCATCTTTTACGCGAATGATTGAACGTTCTAATCTAGCGGGAAAGCTCGAGACCGTTAGGCAAATGGGACAGACTTCGGTTATCCTGAAAAATTGTCTGTCTTAGTCACTAATGCACCTCATGCGAACTGCTTGCTTCGTATAACGTTTGATTCATCTGGACAATAAATCATGGTGATGTAACTGGTTAGTCATGGTGAGGTTAATGGAAGAATGTGTACTCTAATTGTTTAAAATATGAACTCAAAAGGAAATAAAGTTAAATATGTGAAATATGTGAAGGTAATATTCCACCCCTCATAAATGAAAATAATTAATTATTTTTAGTTAGGCTATTTGTTTATTGAACGCTTAGGTAAATAGTGAATGAGAGTTGCTAAAGGTTAATGTGTGTACTTTACATAGTAAATACCCATAAAAATATATATTTTATAAAATGTATTGTTTTGATGTATTTCTTTTATTTACATAATGGAATCCAGGAGTTTTTTTTTTCATTTTGCTTGTCATAAATAAAATGTTTAGAGCAGTGTTTTGCTTTGATAACATTTTAACAGTGTCATCACAGTCGAATCTACAATAAAGACCTTTTCCCCTTCATAGGGTTGTTGACTCTCAAGAAAGTTATACAATAACTGATTGTAGCGATCCATTGAGTAGACTTGACTATGCCTTAAATGCACAGTGAACTGATTTGTGTGTGCTTGTATTCCAGGGTGGTTTGAACCTGTTATCACTCCCAGTGTCACTCATCTGGTGATACCAAAAGGTGGACAACTGCAACTCAGCTGTCATGATAATGCAGAGATGAGCAAGGTGCGATGGATGCGGGAAAAAGGTCGGAAAATTGATGGAGGGCTAGAGCAAAATGGAGCTAGTATCATCCACCTCACCTCTACACAGGTACAGCACATGGGCCGCTACACCTGTGAAAACACACAAACGGACGAGAAGAGCTCCATCTACATCTATGTGAAAGGTGGGTTTGATTGTTCACGTTTCTACTTTTTTTTTCTTGATTTATTTATCCTTTGGCCTCAGTTCCCACACTTCAGTCCTGAAGAAGTATTACAACCTGAATAGGTTTTTTGTTAAAGCACAAGTGCATGTCCTTAAGCTGTGTGCTCAAACCACACCTTAGTGTATATCTGGTTTATTTTCCTTTATTTGTATTATTGTTAACTGTCATTGAATGACATAGATGTTTTGCCAGTTGAATTGCAATAAACCTTTTGCACACACTCATATTTTCTCATACAAAAACCCAGCATTTATTGTAACCCCCTTTGTTTTCAACTCACATTTTTTTTCCTTTCTTTCCTTATTCTTCTTTGATTTGCATATCTTTTGTCTCCCCGCCTCATCCCTCAGTAGCCTAAAATGTCTCCCCATTCACTTTTTCCGGCAGATTTGGAGAATGCTTTTGTGCGATCCATGGTGGATGGTCTTTTGGTGAGGGAAGGAGAGGATGGCACTATTCCTTGTTTAGTAACAGATCCAGCTGTCAATCGTCTGTCCCTTCTGACCTGTGGTGGCTCTGGTCTCCCAGCTGGTCTCATTTACAATGCTCACCCTCAGAGAGGGATCACCATCAAAAATGTCTCCAGAGCTTTTGAGGGCTGCTACATTTGTGCAGGACAGATGGATGAAGAGCCTGTGAAATCAAGCCCGTATAACTTGGGTGTGCGGCCAGGTGTGTATAAGAACAGCTTTATATATAGGTATATATTTCACCCAAAAGTGGCATTTCTGTCAACAATTTGTGAAACAACTCACCCTAAAGTTGTTCCAAATCTGTATGAGTTTCTGTTAAACACAAAATAAGGCATTTTGAAGAAAGTGGGTTACCAAACAAGTACCCCTTGACTTTCAATAAATACATTACAGATATGTTTTTTTCAAATAAATACTGTTCACTGTACTTTTTACCCATCAAAGAATCCTTATTAGAGTATTTTCACCAAACATAATAAGCAAAAACTGTTAAGCAAGAACCATTATTAAAAAATAATAGCGTAAAATCAGAATATTAGAATAATTTCTGAAGAGTTACGTGACACTGAAGACTAAAGTAATGGTCGCTGAAAATTCAGCTTTGCCGTTACAGAAATATATTACATTTAAAAATATATTGAAATAGAAATTATTCTTTTAAATTGTTAAATTCAATTTAAATTAATTAAAAATTTTACTTAAAACTAAAAAAATGCAACCATGGTGAGCACAAAAGACTTCTTTAAAAAAGGTAGTATACACAGTATCATTATGATGGCTCAAATACATATATAAGGTATAGAGGTAACTATTTGCTTTTATGTGTGTATATGGTGTTTGTATTACAGTCCCAGAGACAGTGCCATCAATCAGCCTATCCAGAATCGAAAATGTGATTCTGATCCAGGGTCAGGAGTTTGTGCTCAACTGCAGCACCATCAACATCAACCATGATATCAGCCTGAGCTGGAGTATCCCTTCTCAAACGGTTAGATCCACACACTTGTCGCATAATCTCAGATTACTTTTTGTACCTAACCTGAACTGTTATTGTCAATCATGACTTAGATAGCAGAGAAAAGTCAAAAATCAAACATCCTGCCTGGTTCTCGAGAATATCAGCGCTCAGCAGGACTGCACATCAAATCTGTGAAGATGAATGACTCAGGAGTCTATCGCTGTATTGCGAGGAATGAGAAAGGTGTCTCCATGGAAACTGTCAATCTGGAGGTTTACGGTAAGAAATGTAGGATGAAGTTGGATCAAACAGTAATTTTCAAACGTTATTGACTTCAACCAAATAGAGCAAGAAGAGCCAGATTGGCCACTTGTAGGAAAAAAGTGTAGGATAAAGCGCAACACTTAATATGGTGATTGTTGAAATGATAGTGCCTCCTTTCATGCAAGGATTTTGCTTTAAAAATATGTTGTTAAATTTCATTTTTAGCAAAAGCATCTTCATAGGGTGAACAACAGGAAATCTGCTTGTGTGTGTATGTGTGGCAGAGCATGGTTTCATTAACCTTACGGAGGCAGAGGACAGGGTGGTGGAGGTGAGAGAGGGAGAAAGCCTGACCCTCAGCGTGGAGATGACTTCATACCCCAGTCCCATTGAAGTCTACTGGATCTATAACAACCAACAGCTCAAAAACACATCTGAGCATGTCATTACACTGCACAACCAACAGTACAGGTAAACACACCTCCACATACACATAAAACAATTATTATACATAATTAAGTGTTATATATTATCTCATTTCTGAGCCTCAGATTTCACTGTTTCTTTAAAGCAAGTAAATGTAAATACAAAAGCAGTATATAGGTAGCTGGCACGTCGTGTATTTTTAGGTTTCTTCACAGAAAACACTCCTATTTTTGTTGCTTTTGATCATTTGGCTACACAGCAAAGATTTTGTCCATACGTGGTCAATATAATTATACTGTGGTTTATTATTGTTGTTGTTTTTAACCGTGTCATGAATAATTGTTCTACTATTTGACAGTGAAATAATCAATACATAACTGTATTAAAATGAAAAATGAAACAATTTTCTACCGTTTCTACATGAAGCTTACACAGGTATTGAGTATGGTTGATCTGGATGTTGCAGGTACATCAGTGAACTCAGGCTGGTTCGAGTTCATGGATCAGAGGGCGGGGTCTACACATTCTCAGCCAATCACAGATATGCGTCTGTCAATCAGTCATTCACTGTCTATGTTATATGTAAGTTACGATTATTGGCAGGGCTTTAATAAACTTTATTTTTATACAGCCTTTACATAAATACAGTAAACCTCCTATTTAGGTAAACCAGTGATAGTTTCCCAGGAGGGGCCGGTTGATGGACAGGTGCGGTGTGTTGCTTCAGGATATCCTGTCCCCAAAATATCCTGGTATTACTGCGAGCCGCCACATACAAGGTATGACTCACAGGCTAATATAAGTCACTATGAGACACTCAGCAGCCATACAATAGCGCACATCTCTGACTTCTGTGAAGTACCAGAGTAAAGAAACTATTGCATAGTCATTCTGTCACAAGATTGCAGTAAGCCATTTGATATAGAATAGTGTTTCTTAAATGGTTAAATATGGTAAAAAACAAATATAATATGACAAAGTTGTTTGTCATATTATTTTGGCTCTTAATAGTATTTATCACCTCTGACAGGTGTTCCCATCTGTTGAATGCGACACAGGCAGATGAGGAGTTTGCCGTGGTCAAAGTGTCAGGGGAAGAATTCGGACGAAGCGAGGTGGATAGTCGACTTAATGTCAGCAAAGGAAAATTTCACACACTTGAGTGTGTGGCAACAACCCAGGGAGAGCAGGCCTACACCCTCTTTTCCATCAGTGGTGAGAACACAAGCACCCAGTTGACCTTGCTAGCTAAATGAGACCCACATTTTCTGTTGTTTTTATGAAGCTAACGACAACGTCCATTCAAAATAACTTAATTTGACTAAAAAAGTTTGCATCACCGGATGGTTATTTAACATTTCTATCATAAAACAGTGATCAAACTTTAAGTGTTCTGCTACTTCCATCTTCCCTCACGCTCTTTTATCGTTAAAATCGATGTTTCATGCTGGAATTCATTCTCTTTAGTGAACAGTATCTTGTCAGTAACACTTTTCCCCTTCAGTGTCTATGATGGTTACAGTCCTGTTGTAGCATAGTAGTTCGATCTCAGGCTCAGAAAAAAGATTTCTGCAGATTTTATCCAAACTCTAATGCTGCTTTCAGGTCCTTTGGGAAGCTGCTGTTTACAAGTTCAGAAGTCATAATTACTATGTGATGTGTTTCAAGTGATTTTAGTTGTACAAAATGGATGTAATTTCATGTTTACTTTTTTCACTTAGTGATAAGACAGGAAGCATTTTTTTCGCACTAATGCAACAAAATGAAAAGCAAAGCATGTGCATTAGGTCTGTAATAAATGCTTTATGTTAGTGTTGCTTTGTGACAGAGAGAATGATGGGAAATGTAGTTTTGTCACACACTCTTTGGACCTCAAAAAAAAATTATTGTATTCAAATGTTTTTGTTTTACATTTTTTTTCACAATTTCCACAAAATACGACACAACTCTTTTCATTATTAGTAGTAACTACAAAAATGTATAAGACACTTCTTTTAAATGTAAAAACCGTAAAATGAAATAAATTGTACAGTCAATTGAGATTCATACAGCAACATTGAAATTTTGTCAGATTTAATGTACTTAGTTTTATTAGCTCATAGCTAAGCAAAACAACAATTGTTCTGTTGAGTTTGGCCATTCATGTCTTCTTATTGAGAGCAGTAGACGTGCACACACACACACACACACACACACACGGATATACTAATTTGTATCCTCATAAACCACATAAACATGCACATTCAAAAATATTTTTACTTGAGTGAAAGTATAGATTTACTTGCTTTTAAAAGTACTTAAGTATTATGATTAAATTTCCGGTCAATGCATAATTTCATTATTGTTTAATTGTTTTATGTTATACCTAATACCTGAAAGAATATATTTCTGATTATTGATTATTGATCTTTATAAATAAGTGGCTTTAACACTCCTACCTACCACCATCACAAAACAGCATGGTAGTGTTTTTATGCTGCAGCAGTGTGTACACACATCATTAGAATCAAGTGTACAGTGAAATTTCTTAAATCAGAAAAAAAATCAAAACAAATAATCCAACCTGCTAACTCAACTACACAAGAATAGCTAGGCCTCTATAACTGCCCATGCAACAGCAACACCGCTTTACGTGTCGGCAAAACATTTAGTTTTAAAAACAAATGATACTGTCTCTCACTACGACTTTCTACTTTGAGGACCTTGGTAGAAATGTAGTGGAGTAAAAAGTACAATATTTGTGTGCCAAATGTAGTGAAGTTAAAGTCGTAAGTTTCCAGAAAAAAATCAAACTCAAGTAAAGTGCAGATACTCAAAAAGTGTACCTAAGTACAATACTCAAGTAAATGTACTTCACTAATGTCCCCACAAGGTCAACATTTACTGGTATTCCTATCTTTGTGGGGACATTTGGTGCACACACACACACACACACACACACACACACAGCTGGTAACAGATAATCCCTGAACATCTCAGACACACACTGAGCTTGTTGACAGATATGAGGGATTACTTTTTTTGTGCAGCGTGTGCACATTAGGTTTTGATACTGATGCTAAGCTCTTAAAATCCTCTGAATAACAGATTTAAAACACTCACATACAACTCTAGCCTTATTAATATGGCACAGTGAATTAAGAAGTAGGCCTATTAATACTATTCAAACTGTTTTAAACACAGATGTGGTGTTTCTATATTTTGAGTGTGACTATGTTTATAAAAGTGTGGGTATGTGTTTCTCACCTTAGAGAGAACAGTGCCCCATAAACTCTTCACACCTCTGCTGTCTGGAGTCGTGTCTACTTCTGTTCTGCTCAGCTTCTTCCTGGTGGTTCTGCTCTACAAATACATGCAGGTACTGAGTCAAAACACTCACACTAGACACTATGAAGCAGCATAAAACTATTAGTAATAAATTCTGTTCTTTAATTTGTATTTTCTGCCATAGAAACCCAAATATGAAATTCACTGGAAGGTGATTGAAAGTTTTGATGGAAACAATTATACCTATATAGACCCAACTCAACTGCCTTATGACCCCAAATGGGAGTTTCCACGGGAGAGACTGCGTTTCGGTAAAGGCATACACACAATTTAAACAGAATTATGTAATCTGAGTAATTCAGTCTTCTTACTACATTTAATATAAATATATGGCACATAAACTATCGTTTAACATTTGGGGTAAGAAATTAACACTTGTATTTAGGAGGGATGCATTAAATTGATCAAAATCGAAAGAATATTTATTTAAAATAATAATTTTTTTAACTTTCTATTTATCGAAGAATCTTGAAAAAAAAAAAAAAAGATTCAGTTTCTTGTTTCCTCAAAAATATTTGAACGGCAACGCTGTTTTTAACATTTATAATAATGATGTTTTTGAGTTTTGCAATCACAGAAATAAATATCACTTTAAAACAGAAAACATTTTAAATTGTAATTACACTTTACTGTATGTGTGATCAAGTAAATGAACATAAGATAAACCTAAACTTGGAATGAAAATGTATGTACAGTACTATAATTAAAAATACTATTGAACCACAAGAATCATTTATAGTAGATTGTTTATTTAAACGGTGTGAATTTCAAAATAATAATGTTACCTAAATGTGTGTTATTTGTCACGATGAAGGTAAAATCCTTGGCTCTGGAGCGTTTGGTAAAGTGGTGGCAGCTACAGCTTATGGACTTTGCTCAGCTGACACAGTGACCACTGTTGCTGTAAAAATGCTAAAACGTAAGTATTTACTATATATGCCTGCATGTATGATGTAACATGTATATTAAGACTCTTCTACTGTATTAATGTGTTTAATCTAACAAATGAAAATGGATTTTTTTTTCCAAAGCGAGTGCGCACTCCACTGAGAAAGAGGCTCTAATGTCGGAGTTAAAGGTTCTGAGCTACATTGGCAATCATATAAACATTGTCAACTTGCTTGGTGCCTGTACAGTAGGAGGTATGTGATTAATAGTGCTAAAAGATTAAAGCTATTTAGTCTATTTAGTTGTTCTGGCTGAAACACAACAAAAGATGTTACTGAAATAAGTAGAATAAACAATCTCCTTTTTAATGTTTCATGGAATAAAGTCACACATGACACATATTTTGAACAGATATTTTCCAACAGGCCCCACTCTGGTGATCACAGAATACTGTTGCTATGGCGACCTATTGAACTTCCTAAGAAGAAAGCGGGATGCGTTTTTCAGCTCCAAAACAGGAGATGGATATTACAAAAACCTGCTCAGCCAAACACAGCCTTCAAGGTAAAATATGTGTGTGAGAAATATGGTGCAGATGTATACATGTCCATTGTTGGGTATTTGTAATGCTATACATCTATTATATGCATGCACACACACAGAGAGGGCACTGATAATGGATACATGCCCATGAGGTCATATCAAAAGAGATCAAATCAGACAGGTAGGTGCAAAAAAAATGCAAGCGAAATACAACCACTTTTACCAGAAACATCCGTTATTGGACACTTTTTTTATTCTGTATCATCTCAGAATGGTGCGATGATAAAGATGATCTCTCTTTGGATACGGAGGATTTACTCAGCTTCTCGTATCAAGTGGCTAAAGGCATGGACTTCCTCACTTCCAAAAATGTAAGTGTGTATTAGGTTTATTCACCTCTCAGGTTTCAGAGTGAGATGAACATGCAGATCTTGAAATGTTATCCTTTCTTGAATCTCCTACTGATTTTTTGATCATGTCTTTTTTTTGACTAACAAATTGGTGAATTGCTATGTATTTAAAGTGTATTCACAGAGACCTGGCTGCCAGGAATGTATTGCTGACTCAGGGTCGGGTAGCCAAGATATGCGATTTCGGTTTGGCACGTGACATCACAAGAGATTCCAGCTACGTCCTGAGAGGAAATGTGAGGAAATGCAGTGTTATCTTTTACCACACTCATATCCCTATATTAATATTCAAAATATCCAGTATTGTTTTATTTTTTCGGAATTAAATGAGCTATTAATTAGAAGATATAGTTTGTCATTAATTTACCCTTATGTCATAACTTTATTTCTTCTGTATAACACAAAACATATTTTGAAGGATGTTTTACTTTTAAATCTTCATATAATAAGTCAGTGGAGTCAAAAAAAAAGAAAAAAAGGTTGATATATCAACAAACAGTTCCCCTGAATTCTACACTGGTTTGAAAACACTTGAATGTTAAGTGAATTATATATGAATCTTCATTTTTGAGTGTACTATCCCTTTAAGTTTGTGAATGCGATATTGCTTGATATCGTAGTATGTTAATAGAATGTTGTGTTTTCTGTCTAGGCGCGCTTACCGGTTAAATGGATGTCCCCAGAGAGTCTATTTGCTTGTGTGTACACTTTTGAGAGTGATGTCTGGTCTTACGGCATCCTATTGTGGGAGATCTTCTCTCTGGGTCTGTATGAGCTGGTGTCAGGCCTATGAAATATCACACCTACCCACAATACAGTGCCTGTGAGTGACTCATTATGAAGGTCTTATGAGGTGAAAATCTGCCTGCAGGTAACACGCCATATCCGGGTATTCCAGTTGGATCCACATTCTATAAGATGATACAAGATGGATACAGAATGTGTGAGCCCGAGTTTGCCCCAAGTGAAGTGTAAGTGAATTTTACCTGTCTATAAACAGTTAAGTGTGTTATATTATGACACGACAGGAAAATACAAATTTTATATATATATATATATATATATATAATTGTAAACATTTGAAGTGGACCATAAA
>JAUMHP010000040.1:84244-98104 GCA_032361065.1 Enteromius trimaculatus | reverse complement strand
TATATAAATAAAAAGTTGTTTGTTGCCGTGTAAAACTGAGATAATCAGATTTGGATTTTACATTGTTTCTTGTTATAACCGACTAGGTTCCATTCTTCAAAAGTGGCTAACTTGGCTACATTACGTGGAATAAGACACAAGTTTCCTTTTTTTGAAGCATGCGTAAAAGATTATAATTATATCACAGTTAACAAGCTAATTATTCCAAGTTTATGCAATCAGTTATTCCAAAAATGAATCCAGCTGACTAAACCACAATTGAAGGATGGAATGTTGGTCTCAAAAAGAATGAAATGTTTATGAATGTTGACTGTGACAAATGACTGCTATGAGATTTGACTCTGTAAATATCTGAAGTGTCAGCTATTTTTTCAACTTTTAGAGTGTTATGTCAGAAAATAAGGCCAGTAGTAAATGCACCTGTTTTTATACAGAATAAATGAAACGTTGTAAACAATGTATAAATTGTGTATTTCCAAAATTCCAAAAATTATTTGTGCAATTCCTTAAAAGTTGTCCATATATTTTACCTTAAAATACAGTGTTTGACCCACTGAACTAGCTCAACCAGTAGCTTGACTTATCCGTTTGTCTGATGAATGGTATACAAATGAAAGTGTTCAGAAACATTTGCTAAAGATTCATTATTTTGGCAGTTCCATTTAGTACTGTAATTAAGAATTTATGTATGCCTTAAAAATAACAAAACAAAAAGCAAATCTTGAAGCAGACAATTTAGTAGACAATATGAATAACATTGTTTGCTTTATTTCAAGACTGAATATTCTGGAAGAAAAGTGAATGGTTTTTGGTTAACATGTAAAACATTAACATGTTTTAGGGTTAAATGCCTTTGGACTTACTTGATTTATTTTTATGATTCATTATTCACTCAACTCACTGATATTCATCAGGGCAAATGCTAAACAAATTTATGGGGCTAGAACCAAATACTATCATATTCAAAAGTGCACAATCTTTTGGGTGCATACAAAAATAACAACAACAATAATTATTGATACAGAAGGTTGAAATGTTCAGGGACATCCAAAGTCTGTATCATTTCTCTCTTCAGCTTTTCAGTAGCTTTTTGGGGGGCATCAATTTTAAATCATTTTTGATTGTGCACATTATAAAAAACATGGGTTACAACAGTAACAGCTAACAACTGAGGGTTTAAGTGCACAGTAAAATCTTACAAAACTCACAACACAATTAAAAAAATTGGACAGATAAGCAAAGTCGGGCATCTAATTTAAGGGGCACCTCCACTTTTGGAAGCCCAAAAGTCAACAATGTCAAATATCTATTCAGTTTCCATATACCTTTAACAGTGCTATCGGTCTATACACAGCAATTCTGTTAACACGGAAGTCTTATGCCATATGAAAATAAAATTGCTTTGAATACTTTGTATATAAAACCATTTCTGAGGTATATAGCCAACAAGCCAATGGGGAAACATCTATAACGCCGAGTTACTGCAACGCAAGAACTGATTGGTCATCGCTGGGGTTAATACACACAGTAGCAACCAAAACAGCGATACTGGAAGGTGTCACCAACGGTTATTGATATAATATCCTGCACTTTATATTCTCTCTCTCTCTCTCTCTCACACACACACACACACACACACACACACACACACACACACACACAGTTCAACAAAGATCACTCTTAATTTTAAGACTCTACAGCTGCACAATAACCCTGCTTCGGTTCGTATTACAACTTTGTAACCAAATTGGAAGAACTCATTCTCATACTTTTCCTGAAAACGGGATCTAAAAGGTCCACAGTACAAAATCCGTCCTCAATCACATGTACAGAAACGCTGTGCCCTGGATGTGGCTTCTTGCATAGCTCCCAAAACAATGAGGGAGAACAAAGCCAAAATTAATGAGGATTTCAAAGCTTATTCATGGCGTGTCATTCTCATTTGAGAAATACATGTACGGTTCATGCATACACAAAGTAACTTAAAAGACCATTAGGTCACAATTACTAGAAGAATTGACTATTTTAGTGTGTATGAACACAATAAGTGCTATAAGTAAAGGGGGAAAGGTGCACAAAAACTTTTTAGTTGACTACTATAACTTGGCTAAAAAGCAAAATCAATGTTCAACAAAAAACTAGGATTTTTTTTTTTCTTTTCTTTTTTTTAAACAAAGCAGCTAAATTTTGGCACTTAAAACCATCAACTTTGATTCTTCTGCATCAAATGTGTGTGATAGTTAGGACTCAATGTAAACTGGACTTTTTTGTGTGTCAAAGACAACAGGGTATCATAATTCCACCCCCAAAATAAAACCAAAACAAACAAACAAATAAAACGAGAAGAGATCATTGTCAGGTAAGGGTTAAAAGTAGAAAGCATCACTATAAGTATAATATAAAAACGTTAAAATAATACTTAAAAATGGAAATCATCAAACTGGAATTACAAATTAAAGTTTACCGTTTTCATGCAGCATATAAAATATTCAGTATCTTGCTTTGTTTCTTTACGGTTTTGTATTTACATGGTACTGTACAGACTCAGTTCTTTGGGCTGTTTACAGTAAAAGACTGAGTTTCTATTTGGCAAAGACCACGCAAAGGCCAGCAATCCTACACTTTCTGCTGTTGAAATAAATAATGAGTTTGGCAACCACCTGTTGGTTTGGTGAAACGCTCCGCATGGTTGCCACAGTGTCCATCTGGTGGTGTTGTGTTCTACGCAGCTGCCATGTTGAGGGAGTTTCTTGTCTTAAAATCTTCTAAGGTGTTTCCAAGAAGAGCGGTTTTATTGTGGAGATTTCAAATGAAATACAGCACCAATAAACTCCTAGAGAAGAGCTGGCTCCTCCATTGGATTGGCTGTTGTGTTCATCTGTGTTACTGAGACTGGGCACTAGTGCTGTCAGTCTGATGAGAATGCTTCTGCTGTTTTTGAGTCTGTGGTTTCAGCTGCTGCTGCTGTTGTTGTTGTGATGGAGGAAATGTACCTTGCTGTTGAATAGGGAAAGCCTGCAGGATCAGTTGTGTGGACTGGTTGCCATGAAGAAGGCGTGTGCTCTGATAAATACATAGAAGAAAATTAGATACACTTTATTTAAAATTAAATTTGACTAATTTTCTTCTGAAAAATAAAATAAATTGTGTATATATATATGGACATTGATGTGTTAGGATCAGTAAGTGTTAAAATTATTTGTTTGTTTCTTTATAACTTAGAGAAGTTAAAAACAGAAGGAAATGAATAAAACAAGCATATACAGCACACAAACTTAATTATTGTTATTGGAATAGGTATTAATATTATTAATAATATTGGAAAAGAAGCAATAGTAATTTAATTACATTTTCTATTTTAATAATTAAAAAAAATAAAAATAAATTTGTGATGGAAAAGCTAAATTTTCAGCATCATTACTTCAGTCTTCAGCGTCACATGGTCCTTTAAAAATTATTCTAATATGATTGTATTGGTGCTCGAATATAATCAATTAATATTAAAATATTAACCTTTTTTATATTTTAAATGTTGAAAAGTTTTTTTTAGCTAGTATTCTTTGATTAACGAAGAATAAATAAATAAACTGGATTATTATATCAAATATATTGTAAATATTAAATATATTAGCTATATATTAGATATACTGTAAACTGGACTAGTATGAAGACCGTACCGAATGTCACATGGTGATGCATACCAATCACTGAATCAGGGCAGAGTAGACTCAAAATGACATTATGTGCATGCTTTGTTACCTGTAAAAATGGTTGCTGCTGTTTTGTTGGTTGCTGTGTCGCCCCCTGCTGTTGACTTGTTTGTAATGTGGTAGTTTGGGCCTGCTGTTCTGCAGGTACCGTTGACTGAGGCTGCAGCGCTATGGTCTGTGTCTGACCTTGTTGCTGTGCAAACGGGCTGTAAGCTGTCACAACCTGACCCATAAACATTGTTGTGGGTACCATGACAGTGCCACACGCCATTGGAGCTGTCACAATCTTAGTAACCAACTGCTGTCCGGCAGGAAACCTGAGAGTGACACAGTAAGACAGAAGAAATAAATAATTACATAATGCTAATATTTGTAGAATTTGTAGTATGTTTGTCCTGTGAGAGAGATATAAAGGAAAAAGACATGCACCTGTTGATTGCATTTCCCTGATTTATTTTGGGTGCCAGAACGCTGGGTATCTGCACAACACTTGAATTGGCAGGCTGGCTGATCATCATGGTATTATACACAGGACCACACTGAGACAGAGAATGAGAGCGAGAGAAAGAGACAAAAATGATGTCATGCATTTAGATGATGTCACCATATAAAGTGGTGAACAGAAGATTATGTCATTGTTAATGAGCTATTTAAAAGCTACCAGGCAAT
This sequence comes from Enteromius trimaculatus, assembly GCA_032361065.1. Lineage (NCBI taxonomy): Eukaryota > Metazoa > Chordata > Actinopteri > Cypriniformes > Cyprinidae > Enteromius > Enteromius trimaculatus. Next base: position 93,725 of record JAUMHP010000040.1, on the reverse strand, counting down.
ACAAAGCTATACAGTCATTCTGTAGTGTTAACAAATGTCAATCAAACTCTTTTGTCTAATTGTTTTTTGTTTTATATAAAATGTACATAATTATAAAAGTGTCAGTAAAGGTTTTTACATCGATTACAAATAAATGTTGAATGCGTCAGTTTCCAAAATAATATTAAGCAGCTCTATAAACAAAAAGTTTATAGAGTTTCTTTGAATCAGTATATAATATTTCTGAAGGATCATGTGACACTGAAGTTTGGAGTATCAAAGAAATAAATGAAAATATTTAATGATATTATTGTATTTATTTATATTTTTATTTAGTTAACAAATGCAGCCTAAGAAGCTTTTTTAATAAACCTTTACATCCTTAACTTGTGAATGGTAATGATTTTACTATAGCTGAAAGTTCAGATTACACTGGGATTGCACATTATTTAATAAAGATTAATCAAGTGGTTGTCAGAGCAAAAATGATAAAAGTCACCTGTGTAACAGAAGAGCCCTGCGGGAGGGAACGAGGAACCTGTTGCTGTGGAACTGCTTGTTGCTGTGGAACAGTCCCGCTCTGTGCTGTACTTGTTACATTTTGGCCCTGTATAGTTACGACCCTAGTCTGTGCGCCAATCCCTAAAATGTTAGTCTGTGCTCCACCATCTTGCGGCAACTGTACACTCAGTCCAGCACCTGACTGCTGCAGTATCATCTGAAAGACACCATTTCACCTGCTTTTGTTTCTTGATAACAACAAAATTGTCAATAGTAATATTCAGACAGTCACACATGCGTACCGGAGTTCCCTGTCCCTGCACCTTCTGGAGCTGCTCATGAATCTGTCTCAGTTCCTCCTGCTGTTTCTGAATGTTAACTTCAATCATGCGTGTCCTTTGCTCCAACTGCTCCTTGAGGTGCTGCATCGCGTTCAACTGCGCAGAGAACTCCATTCAGAAAGCACAGAAAAATAAATGTCACGGAGAAGGATCAAAAGTAGTCTTAGTCTAACTACTATATTCCTTCAAGCAGGACCCTACAGGTATTATTTAGGTGCAGTGACCGATATCCAACACTAGAAGTAGGTATTCAGCTCAAGGACAAAAATGTACATGGCAATATCAACCTCAATAAATTCAACATATAGGCCCAATCCCTCCCCTACCCCTCCGTTTGGCGCGTTCACGTGTAGGGGTAGAGGTGTCTCAATTCTCTTTTGGTTGGAGGGGTAGGGAGAATGGGAAGGGCTAGATAGCCCTACAAGCGAAGATTTTTCGGAACCTCACTTCAAACGAAGGGCTAAGAGAAATTTCCAACATGGCTGCTCACTCGAGCAAGCAGACCCATAAATGTTTGCCATTAATAAGGATTTTTATGACAATTTTTCATTATATGTATACTACCATCAGTCTTGTGTTTACGGTGATGTTCTGTAAAGAAACGTTTGCAAAAAAAAAAGTTTGCTAGCGGACTTAAGTGCCAAAGATATCATTGTTCATTGTGATTTGCTGAAGACAACTGCAAAAAAAAAAAAAAGAAAAAAAAAGCGCTGCAATCCACACAACTGCTCTGACTGATGGTGACATCTTGGAATTTGTGAAAAATCGGCACGTCGTCTGACGTAACGTTAGGAGCTAGTGACAATGGATGATGACGTATAACAGTTTAGTAGTGGCGTCCTATTTCTTAGGGGAATTTTTTTTAGAATTGGGATTAGGCCATATTCTACTCAATTCAAAAAGACAATGAAGTCAAAATTAAGATGGCTTTAACATGAGATATTAACTTGCAATTGAGAGTTATTCTGAGAGGAGGTTTTTTTTTTTATTCAGTTGTGGAAACGGGCTTTCCCAGAAAAAACCTCAAACAAAACAAAACTTACTAGGGCATTAGGCTGAACCTGCTGCTGTGGTTGAGATTGTTGCGGTTGGTTGATCTGGACCGGAGATTCAGTCTGATTGGTGTTCTGAGAACTCATGGACTATCCAAAAAAAAAAAAAAAGATCCCAGTCATTACTCAGCTGCTATGAGGCACAAGCATATGTTAGGAATGCTTTGTAAGATAATTATGGTCAAGTATTGACGTTGATGAATATGCAAGTCTCACCTGGGTGCTGATAGAAGAGCGACGCTGGGGTGTCATATCAACTGTGGCGGGTCGGGGGGGAGTGCTCACGTCCATCTGTAGCTTAGAGGGAGTTGCTAAGGAAATCATACAGATACAAGAGATTTAAGCAGGCACGAACACATCAGATGAGCACACTTTTGGCTGAGGTTTTTTTTTTATGCTTACAAGTGCAGGTGTTGACGGACACAGCGGTGTGTGAAGACTTGCGGGAGCTCCTTGAGGAGGTGGAAGGTGTGCGACTGTTACTGAAACGCTCCAGAACCTCCTTTAATCTGGAGCTGTTTAAATCTGATTCAGAGCCAGAAATCTGTTGGAAAGAGATATATATATATGATGCAATGATGCAATGATGTAAGAAGAGCAGTTGTATTTTAACAATTTATTTGCTTTTTTGCCTTCATTGTGACAGGATAGATCACAAGTGACAGGAAATGAAGTGGGAGAGAGATAGATGATGCTTAATATTTTTGTGTAAGCAATTTTTTCTTTTTTTAAAGATACTTTGATAAATACAAAGTAAAAAAAAAAACTCTGAAAAACCTAAAAGACAACAGCATTCATTTGAAACAGATCTTTAGTCAACATCTTAAATTTCATTCTTTATTAATTTAATCCATTCATGCTGAATAAAGGTACTGATTTCCCTCTGAAAACAAATCTTACCAACTCCAGTCTGCAAGTATATAATAAAAATATATTTACAACATGTAGTTAGTGTCTTACTGTAAATAAGACACATGGATCTGTTAATCATTCAGTTCAATCAATACTGATAACCTCACACTGGATAAACAGACATTTTTCACCACTACAGTGTAAACTTAATCACAGTCTCTCTTAGATAAGCCATTGAACAGCAAGTCCAGTATAACACTTTAATGAACTATTTCTGAGAGTTTACTATGTCAGAAGCATCTCACCTTATCTCCAGTCAGCTCAGGGGGAGATTCATCTATACCCATCTCTCTCCTCTGCTCTGCTCGCACCTCAGCATAACTACAGGCAAAAAAAATTCAAAATAAACAAAAACAGAAGCAAACTGGTATCTCATGGTATCTTTCAGTCTTCTGTGCGCCTCCGTATACCTCACAACTGTGTGCGTGCACACGATAAACTCTGGTCGTGAGTTCCACTGGTGATAGGTGATGTAGTAGTTAGTCTGAAGCCAAATCCACTGCTGCCCTTTAGTTAAAAAGCGATAATAACACGATTTCCCTTTTCCAAACTGCATTACTGCAAGTAGACACAGAATAAGAGAGACACATGAAGAATATGGCGCCAAACGAAAGTTTCAAATATATGTTAGTTTGTTTTAAACTCACAATGTTCATGACATTTGGCCAGTGAATGCAAGTCGTCTACATGATAATAGTCATAGCCTGACGTTCCCAACACTTCAAAGGGCATATAGCCAATGATAGGAGGTGCCCTGTAACAAAAGAACACAAAGAAACCTCAATGAAGGAAAAACTGGATGTTTTAAACATGGAGAAAGTGGTATTATGAGTAAGTGTGAAAACCTGTGATCTAATAAGAGGAATTTCCACTCCAGACTGTGTCGAGACGTAAATTCTTCATTGGGCTCCTCTACCATGCACATCTCCTGAACACAATCAATAACAACAAACAGGTCAATATTAGAATGCTTTCGCTAGTAATGCTTTGTTATGATGCACGTCTATGGTTGTTTGCTTTCAGAGAAGGGTATTTGTAATGGAGATCTATTTTTGCTTTGGATCTTATGATTGATTATCAGCTTACTTTGATGAATTGGGGTTTGGCGAGTTTCACAGTCGCGATAAAACAGACTTTATCGTCGAAGGCCGGCTGCAACGAGTGCTGTAAAATTCCCTCAAGGCCATTTCGGGTTGCAAGAGGCACTGGGAGAGCATTCAAAGTGGAGATTTGTGATAAAAGAAACAGGCTGTCTATACATTTTGCTTTGGCCAGAAACAAACGCAGTAAAACATATGGAGTATTTAGGAGAAAAATAAAAACTCACTGTTGGCGAGTGACTTAAAGTTGCCAATAAACTTGACATATTCATAAACAGGCGGTTTCTTGGGATCCACAGAACCTCGGAGGACGTGACAACAAAACTCCATCTGGTTCTTGGCTGAGACAAAATTAAGAACAACGAAAAAACATTAGGCGCATGAATTCAAGTCACTCTTATACAGTGGCTGCAGACATTGACATGGAATATTTTTTTTCCAATCTCAGTGGCAAGCAGGACAAGACCATTAAGTCATAATGCTTTCACTCTTTTACCAGTGTTCACTATGTATATCTGTATATCACTTAAAATACATATTTTCTTAATTTCAACCAAACATCAATTGTTGCCAAAGTAAAAACCTTAAATATACATCAACAAAGAGAAAGAATGTTATTTGTTCATTCTTACAATATGAAAAACCTTAATGAAAATTGGAAATGTTGCCTTTGAAACTAGTAAAAAAAAAAGTTCAGTAATGAAATGACTAAAACTAAACTAGAAGTGTAGGACTGCTATTTAAGCAGTCAAGAAAGGATCTCACACACCTAGTCTTACAAAATTTAACCAAATAAACAATTAACTAAAGTGTAATTTATGCCATGAATAATTGGTATACTGTAAATACCACAGCAAAACAGATATCTGATAGAAGGTTTGGGATTGGATACTCACATTTGAGGTAATCAGAGTTGAGGTTTTCAATGTCTGGGTGTGAAGACAGCACTTTATAGACATCTCCGTGCTCCCCCACTGGTAGAAAGTTTAAAAGGTTCTGATCTACCATGTCGGACTGAAACCAACACCATTATATATGAACATATGACAGATATAAAATGTAGCAATTGCAAGACTAACTGAAAACTTTAAATAGACTACAAACTATCTGCCAACTCTCACTTACAGGCAAATGCTCAAGTAGCGAAGTTACACTTTCTGAGGTGTAAATGATGTTACCGTCTGTCAGCATCACTATAAAGAATCCATCCAGCGCCTAAAAAAATAAAAAAAAAGCTCCAATCCATAAACTAAAAATGTAAAAAGTGATGGTTGAAAAACTAAAAACAATACACATGAATGAAACAACTTTCACAACAGGAAGAAACAGAAAGAGAAAAACAAATACAAACACACATGTTGCCCAAAGCAGGGTCATACCTCTAGCATCAGCTGTGTAAACTCCTCATTGCTAAGAAATGGGGGTTTCCAATCTTGCTTGATCTCACTTGACTCAGACTGTGCAGCAATTTCTGCATGTGAACACAAACAATTCCTTAAAAACAGTTTCCTAGGATCTGAATGTTTCAGTTGCTCAAAGACTACACTCCCTATGTTATTGGTTGGTATTTAAGTTACCTTTAGGAATGTTCTTAAGCTTACCAAGGCTGCACTTGTTAACAGTAATTTTGTGAAATATTACAAAATTAAAAAATAATAATATTAATTGTTTTCACATAAACCACTACTTTGTCACTTTACCCCATTATACAGCTTATGTAAAGAATGTGTTCATCTCCAGAATGGAGACTCAACAAAACAATGGTTTTAGATGAGGATTTGTCTCTATGTAGTGGACTTCAATGGAGATCAACAAGTTGAAGCAATGCAACTTCAAAAGGGCACGATCCCAGCCGTGGAATAAGGGTCTTATCTAGCCAAACCTTCTATCATTTTCTACAATTTCTTTTAACAAAACTATACTTTTCATTAATCTTCATGCATTACATGGCAAGGTCATGCATGGTTAGTTCTTCACCTGTGCACTTTGGTTTGAAAAAAAAAACTAGGTTAGTGTGAACAACACCATCTCATTTTCTCCTTCAAGCGTACGTCACGCTTGACCTTTCTAACGCAAATATGTATCACATGTCAAGATAGTGCAAGTCAAGCATATGTGGTTAATAAGCATGTACATTTTTATTTTAATATTTTAGAAAAACTGACCAACCCATTGAAGTCCACTACATGAAGAAAAAGATTCCTCAAAAACCTATAGAAAATGAGTCCTTTAATTCAAGAGTGAAGCCCAGTTCTAACCCAGTTTAACTTAGAAAATAAAAAAATCTGGAAGATTTGTGGTGATAGGACTGTATCTGGAGTTGGCAGTTAAGCATATTTCATTGTGGGATCCTGTGCAGTATGATGTGACTTATACTGCACACTTTTGTCATTTTCGTAGGTCATTCAGGAATACAATGCACACATAGAAAATTAGCATATGGCTCACAACACACATACTGCAGAAACTGCATGAGTAGCATGCTAGCAGAGCGGCATAATAAATCAAGATGATAACTTTTCCCTTTTTTTTTTTTGCAACGGCAGCAGAGCATCCCATCACATATAAATGTGTTGACCTAGGGACACACAGTACAAAAATATAAAATAATAATAAAGACCTGTCATTTTATTCCAGGAATTATTTGCCTCACCTTTGTGCTTACACAGGTAGTCTATGCTCTTCTGCAATATTGTAGACTTGTCCATCTTGCGCGTATTTCCGGGCAACATGGTGCCAAGCTCTTTAATGAGGACATTGAACTGGTCTCGCCTTTTCTTCTCTGACTTATTTCTCGAAACTCTGTAATTAAAGATGATAAAGTTGAGAAAGCAAAGCATTAAAGAAGGCTGAAAATGCTTATTGTTGATAAAAACATCACTTTAGACTTGCTGGAATAAAACTACTACTGTAAACATTAACCTTTAGACAAACAACAGAAGCATGCAAGCAGAACCTGGAAAAACAACGCTTTTAAACAAGTTAGCGTGTTTTATGATGCGTTTATGATATTGACATTTTCCATTACTCTTTTTATGGCTCATGAGAAAAACGAACAACATAAGACATATTAATAAGCCTAGTTCAGATGTTGAAGAACGGCAAACTGAGAAAAACGCTTGTGTTTTGGTAGCAACGCAATCCAAGAATGCGATGCAGGAATACATCTTGTGGTTTTCACATACAAATACTCATTTCTACAACAGAAGTAAAAAAAAACAAAAAAACCCTGTTCTATTCTACAAGTTGGGACCAATTCATTATCACATATATGTGATCTCTAGGTTTATACCCATTTCTATTACAATAACATTTCATGAGTTAATATTTAATTGTTCATTTGAGAACAACTAAAATCAGCAATTTAACTCACCGTTTTGCCTTATCTTTCTCATCTTCCTCCATCAGCCCATCAAAAACACTACCATCATCCCTAAAATAGGACACGCATTTATTCTCTGTGTGATGGAAAACCTTTTTTTTTTTTAAGTTACATGTCTACGTAATAGAATTCTCTTTTTTTTTCTAAAAAGAGAGAGAGAAAAACAAAAGAGAGGAGCCATGTGCTTTTAAAATTAGACAGCTGGCAGCTGACAAACTCCAGCTGTACTTTCTTTAATATGTAAATGCAGAATGTGGGACACTGAAAATGCATGGGAATATAAAATTGTAATTACATTTTAATAAGAAGGTTGTTGATATATGCATTCATGAATTCATACATAAATTATATCTAACTACTACATCGTTTAATTTAAGTGCAGTTCTTCATTCATTGAAGAATCATGGAAAACGTATCAGTTTCCAGAAAAAACATCCTTTTAAATATTGATAAGAAACGTTTCCTGTACACCACCGATTCAGCATATTAGACTGATATCTACAGGATCATGTGACACTGAAGGCTGGAGAGACGGCTGCTGATGATTTAGCTTGGCTATCACAGGAATAAATTACATTTGGAGAAAACAGTTATTTTAAAATGCAATAATATTACTGTTCCCAGAATCACAAAATTCAGCCTGGCTAATAATCTTCTTCTTTTCTTTTTTACAAAACAACAACAAAAAAAGAACACGATCTTTTGAACAAAAGCGTGCAAGTTTGTTTGAGCTCTACCTGTCTCTGGAGCTCATGATAATGTTGTCTCATGGATCAGTCTGGGGTTAAAAAACCTGATGCATAGGGAAGACATTGGTGAAGAGGACCTGCCAACGGGAAAGCCTGGAAGGACACAAAACATTATATAAATTAACAGTGCCGTTTACTATTGTTTCTATGGCTCTGTTCTTGCTACAGTCAAGTGGTGAAAGGTTAATTGATGGACACGCACAGGCAAAGCTGGGGGTCACATGACCACTTACTCAACATAAATAGTCATCTTTGAAAAACATACAGGAACTTTTAATACATTTTCACTTGCTGGCTCGAAAAAGTCACACTCGTTCTGCATCAGACCAAATCATTACATAATTTAAAATTGTGCTCATCATTCCACTTCAGCCCAAAAATTACACGGAAATTGCAACCACAACAGCTGTAATAACAAACATGCCGATCATTCATTTACATTAGTCACATCCTCCAAACAAGGACACTGACGTTGTGAGAAAACATCCTATAACTTGTATGTCATAAAGAGAGAGAAATTAAATGTCACGTCAGTGCACAAACAGTCACATTTAAACTTAAAGACATAATACTACTTTTCAATACTTCTTAACAAAATCACACTCTCCGGGCTTTCCTCCTGCACAGCAGCATATGTATCGCGGAAATACCGCCTTTTTCAATATAAATACATCTGGTACCTACCGAAAAACACACTCACACATCGAAACAGATGCCTGTCAGATATAAGCTCCTTGGCCCCGAGATCACAATGCAGCGCTGCGTTGCGTTGCGTTGAATAATCGGTGCAATAACTAAAATTGCAAAGCTGAATTTCATTCGCGCACTTCCTCGACCGAGCGGTCTCGCGAATGTGGGTCAGCGGGCCTAGTGACACGCGAGGCGTAGCGGAAGCTCCTCCTGATCGCCGCGAAATCTGCACACCTCTAAAATGTGCGCTTGTCGTTACTCTGTGGTCGTAACAACACACACATTATCAGCTTAGACTTCTCGTCTTGTTTTACCTTTCATCGGGGGCGTTCGAGGTCAATTTCGGTTTCGAACAGGATAAAAACATTTAGGCCAAGCCTACTTTACACGAGCAGTCAAAGTCATGCGCAGTAGCGTAGCCTGTCTGGCCACTTTATTTCACTTACAAAAAAAGTATGCAGAAGATTGTGCACTCCTTGAAAAAGTAAAATACCCGTGCTCTATGCCTATTTTTTTGTCCACTATATTGAATAATTTTGTACATGGTTTTATTTCCGTTTGGCAGCAAGCATTATATTTTAATTGCGCAGTATTAAAAAGGTACGATGAAATGGAGTAAAATCACATGGTTTTTAATTGCTAATTAACATTTAATAGCAAATTTAAAATGACCTAACATTGAAAGCCAACAAACCAGCTACAGGGGCGTCGTAGTTGGGTGAAAAGTGGGACTAAATTACCAGGGCCCCAAGTGCAGGGAGGGCCCCTGAGGAGT
>JAUMHP010000040.1:64868-75992 GCA_032361065.1 Enteromius trimaculatus | reverse complement strand
GTAGTTGTGAACCTCGAGCTTACGGGGGCCCATGGCCACTGCTTGTGCATAGGGCCCAGAATTTGGTGCTACGCCCCGCTCGTGTTGATTGCAGATACTGAACTGCTGAACTGAAGTCAACTCATATGTTTTTATTTAAAATGTAAACACGATATTCTTTTTTAAATACTTCATTTGAATGTCCTGTTTGATTATTTAAGATTAAAATATAAAAGTTAGCCCTAAGCATGCTGGTTTTAAAGTGTTTATGATGTGAACTAATGCAACATACATGTTGTTGGTATTGTTTCAATTTCATGTTAACAGAAATAAGTTTGGTTGAATTTAATGAACTGTAAAATGATCTTGTCCTTACACAGATGTTTTATTTATAAATACAGAGGGCAAAGCGTGTCTCAAGTTCTTAAAATTGTATGACTTTGATTATTTTGACTTTTATTTTGAAATATAACGTCGCCTATTGTTAACGTCAGTAGCTGCGCCGATTTTCAACCTTTTATGTCACGTGTCGCTTTCTAAGTTTTGTCTTCTTAATCACGATTGAGTCAGTTTTATACATTTAGAGACAATGTTGATACCATTCAGAAGAGTGGTGCTTACTGTAATCCGAAAACAAAACTGTAGATGTTTTTCTAATACCGCTTCCAGCGCAAGAAAAGTAAGTTTCATATTTCATTAAATGTGTCTCTGTAACGTTATTCTGTACATACAGGCCACTGACAAGCCTGTATGTGTTGCTTTTATTGCTATGTTTGAATGGGTTTATTTAGGGTTTAGTTCTTGGCGTGTATGAGAAACGGTCAGACAATGACTGGATACATTTCACGGAAGCTGCAGAGGCATTTGACAGGTCGATCTCAGGAAAACTGTCAGAAATGCTGTCGATGTAAGTCAGTCATTTGACCTTTGCATCCTTCTCTTCGATTTTGCACCATCTTCCGTCTTTTCTGTAGCACCATCCGTTCTTTCATTCCTCCTCTCTGCTCTGTAGATCTGGACCTTCCCTGAAAAAAGGCAAGAGCAGGATCTTCTATGGTTTACATCAGGTGTGAACTCACTCCTACGTGATCTTACTGTCCTTGAGATGCTTGATGATCAGTAAATTCTTGTTTTCTTGTGAAGGATTTCCCTAGTGTAGTTGTGGTTGGACTTGGTAAGGGCGGCACAGGTGTGTGTGGAAAAGAAAACTGGGACAACTGTAAGGAAAACATCCGTGCAGCTGTATCAGGTAAATGAGATAATTGTGTGAAAACATGGCGAAGTACTTCCAGTCAGATTGTCAGTGTTTTGTTTTTAAAGAATTCTTAAAAGATTTTTTAAATGAAAAATAAAAGTAATTTTTTTTACTATTAAAAATAATAAAATAATGCTTTCTATTTGAATATATTTTTAAATGTAGTTTATTCCTGTGATCCAAGAAAAATTTCAGTATCATTACTCCATTCTTCAGTTTCACACGATGCTTCAGAAATCATTCTAATATGCTGATTTGCTGTTCAAGAAACCATAGTAATATTATTATTATAAACATCAATATTTAAAGCCATTCACTACATTTATTTCATTATTCTTTGTTGAAGAGAAAGACTGAAAGCTCAGCGTTTACTATTTACTATTTACTTCCCCTTTTGTAACATTATACACTATGGGTCGGTTTCCCGGATAGGAATTAGATTAAGCCAGGACTAGACCTTTGCTAATTTAGGACATTTAAGAATTTTTAGAAGCAGTAAAAATAAATTATTATATATTTATAATTAAATTGTAAGTTACAGAAATTAATACTTTTATTTAGCAAGGATGCATGAAATAAACGATGATAAAAACATTTGACCATGTCTCAATTTTAATGTATGTAGAAATGAAGAATGTTTATGAAGTAATTAGAGTAATTAAGTATAGTTTTGCCAGAAAAAGTTTTGGAAAAAATGTTTTCTTTGTTTGTTTGCTGTTTTTCATTGTATTTGTTATACTTGCCATGAAAATAGCCAAAGCAGTAAAAGTAAACTAAACATTTAGAATAGTCCAAAAGATTTATATTTCAGATTATCCTGTTCTTAACTTTTTATTTATCAAGGAAACCTAAAAAAAAAGCTCTGCTGTTTGCAACAACAACAACATCAATAATAATAATAATAATCAATTTTTTTTGAGCAGCAAATCAGAATATTAGAATGATTTTTTTTTTTTAAACTAATATTGCGATTGTGATTTTATTTGTGATTTTGGCAACTGTTTTGCTTTTTCAAACAAGCTTCATGCATACATTCTAAATGTATTCATTGCATAAGAAGTGCATAACAAAACATTTCACAATGAATGAAATAACATTTACTGACAATGTGTGCATGCGTCATATCTGTGCACATATGATAGGTATTTGCGTTGATAATTTCTTTGTGCCATTTCTGAATAAAAAAATTCTGAATAAAAATCTAAATAAATTAATAGATAAAATTGCAGCCTTATGCAAATAAGAAATTGCTTGTGCCTTAATTGATTGATTTGTTTTGCGATTGCGATTAATTGCACAGCCCTAACTGGAAGTGTATTTCACTCCAAAAAAGAAATTGGACTTAAATAAATAAAATGAAGAAAGAATGAGTATTGAAGGTGGTTCATTCTGCTTTCTATTTTAAAAATAAAATCTTAATGTAACGCATAATGGAATTGTAACCCTGTGGAACTCAGAAAAATACATATATGTTTAAGTTTCATTTAAGTAGTTCATGTTTTTCCAAATACATGTATTGAAAATTGACAAAAGTATTTAATGCACTATTTAAAATCGCTCTAAAATGTTTTCCTGCATTTGTACAGCGGGCTGTAGACAGCTTCAGGATCTGGAAGTAGCTCATGTGGAGGTGGACCCTTGTGGAGATGGCCAGTCGGCAGCAGAGGGCGCTGTGCTCGGGCTTTTCGAGTATGATGAGCTCAAAACCAAGAAGAAGGTCCGTGTCACAACCCAGCCATACGGGAGGTATATATATACACAGATATGTAAATATTAGGATATTTATTGAATGATTTGTAATAAACCCACATGCATGGGGCCCCTTACATTCATCCTAAAAGTTTTCTGGCTCTTCTTTCCTGTTTTTAGTGTAGATTCAGCAGCATGGCAGAAAGGTCTTCTGTATGGAGACGGGCAGAACCTGGCTAGACAACTAATGGAAGCTCCAGCTAATCACATCACTCCCACAGTATTCGCAAACACTATAGAGCAGAAACTCTCACCCTTTGCTGACAAAGTGGCTGTCCACAAGAGGTAGTGTCAAAGTTCATTGAAGTATGTCATCCTTTTCATTAATGATAAAGCAAAGCACTCTTCTGTGTTTGTTTCTCTCTTTCATTTTGAAGGCCTCAGTCTTGGATTGAGAGTGAGCAAATGGGGGCTTTTCTAAGCGTGTCTAAAGGCTCAGAGGAGCCCCCTATCTTTCTGGAGCTGCATTACAAAGGCAGTTTAGACTCTGCACAGCCTCCTCTTGTGCTGGTGGGAAAAGGAATCACCTTTGACAGGTGTCTACATCTGTACCTAAAAACGTCAGTATTTGTGAAGCAAGTAATTAATTTGTCCGTCTCATTCCAGTGGTGGGATCTCTCTGAAGCCTTCTTCAGGCATGGATGCCATGAGAGCAGATATGGGTGGAGCAGCCACTGTGTGTTCTGCTGTTGTGACGGCAGTAGCTTTGAAACTCCCCATCAATATTATCGGTCTGTCCACTGACACAGACACTGTCAGCTGCAACCAATGGCACACAAATGAACCATGATTAACTATAAAAATGTTTCTTATTTCAGGTTTGGCACCACTCTGTGAAAACATGCCTAGTGGAAAAGCAAACAAACCGGGCGATGTTGTCCGTGCCAAAAATGGCAAAACCATTCAGGTATTCTCTTCTTGCACATATGACACTGGTATGCGCACAGAGACTGTATGTTACTGTTTGACATCTCCATCAAATGTTATCATTTATATATTTAAAAAAAAAGTTATCCTGAGTTTCTTGTGGCCTGTTTAAAAGGGCGTCCGCCAAATATTGTTTTATCTCTGTCAAACTGAAACTAAAATATGCTTTAAACAAAAATGCAACGTTAAGTAAATGCTGAAGTGAAGTAAGATTTAAATATTATTATTTTGGATGTAATTAATCACGAATAATCATTTGACAGCACAAGAATCTATATTAACATATTGGCACAGTTAGCCTTTATGAAACTTTCTAAAATGAAGTGCCATCAGAAAGCAGTTCTGCAAAAGGAATAAAAATGAAGTATTTAAGCAATAAATAATTAGTCTAAAATGTATGTCTTGATGTTTCTGCTAAAGTTAGTCTCTGACTAATAGATATTGTCTGTAGAAAAGAAAAATGAATAAGCATAGTTTTTTTCATTGGTAGATTGACAACACTGATGCGGAGGGCAGACTGATTTTGGCTGATGCTCTGTGTTATGCTCACAGTTTCAAACCCAGAGCAATAATCAATGCAGCTACGCTTACAGGTACCAACTCACAAGCTGCGTTGATGCTTTCAAGTTAACATGCTTATACTGTATTAATGGTTTCTCTTTGTATTTGTTTCTCTGGCAGGTGCCATGGATGTGGCCTTAGGTTCTGCTGCTGCAGGCGTGTTTACTAACTCTGATTGGCTGTGGGAACGGCTGCATAAGGTAATAAGCAACATCAGTTATCTGAATGCCAAAGCGACTGGAATACCATTCTTCATCGGCATTGTTCTTTCATATTGTATGGCTTTATGGAAACTAATGCCTTCATATGTTTGGGGTTTTTTTGTATACTCCTAGGCAAGCATTGTTACTGGTGACAGGGTGTGGAGGATGCCACTGTTTCACCATTACACCAGACAAATAACAGACAGCGCACTGGCAGATCTGAACAACATTGGAAAATATAGCCGGTACATATGAACACTCTCAATATTTCACACATTGTTTTTTAAATATATAAATTGTCAGCCTCATTACTCCAGTCTTCAGTGTCACATGATCCTTCAGAAGTTATTCTAATAAGCTCTTATGTATTATCAGTGCTGGAAACGTTTGTGCTGTTTAATATTTTGTTGGAACCTGTGATTCTTTTTTCAGGATTCTTTGATGAATTTAAAAGTTAAAAAGAGGAGTATTTATGTAAAATAGAAATGTTTTCTAACAATATACACAAAAGTTTAGGGTCAGTAAATTTTTATTCTTTCTTTTTTGAAAGAAATTCAAACTTGCTAGGATGTGTTCAATTAATAAGAAGCGATACCAGAGATTTATATTGTTAGAAAATATTTATATTTTGAATAAATGCTGTTCTTTTTAACTTTTTATTCATCAAAGATTCCTTTGCCATTTCCAGAAAATAACTACTGCCAACATTCGTTCTTCAGCTTTGCATCACAGAAGTATATTATTATAGAAACAATTGATTTATATTGTAATAACATATATAAATTCATATCAAATGCAGTACATAGTCTGACCAGATTCAATGTTGGCTGCACTGTTCTCTTTTGAACTCAACTTCCTGTTTTAGCAGAAACGAAAATGTCTATACTGGAGAGAGAAATATATTCTGAAATGTGTGGGTCTTTCCAAGGATGTACTAAATTGATTTAAAGCAGAGAGATTTAAAGATTTCAAATGTGACCATAATACAAAAAAATGTTGCTAAGGCACCATTTTACAGTATTAGAATGATTTCTAAAAGATCATGTGAAAGGGAAAATTCAGCATGAGTAGAAGAGTTTTTAAATGCTTTGGTGAACAAAAGAGACTTCTTTCAAAAACATTTGAAATTCTTACCAACTCCAAACTTTTGGGCGGCATTGTATTTGTTGTGTAATCTGTAGTAATTACTGTGCTTGTTTTGGGTTGCCATAACACTAAACTGGTGTGTGACCTCACAGTTCGGGTGGCGCCTGCACTGCTGCAGCCTTCCTGAGAGAGTTTGTGACAGCTGATCATTGGGCACATCTCGACATTGCCGGAGTCATGACCAATAAGGATGAAGTTCCATACCTGAGAAAAGGAATGTCCGGAAGACCTACACGTACTTTGGTGGAGTTTGCTGCTGGTTTGGCCTCTGAACCCTAATGTGACCTCTTTGACCTCTGGCTTTGGCTGCCTCAGAAGTACAGTATATCCATGATGGATAGTGTTCAGAATGATTATGAATGAAATTAGCAGACGCTTAGCAACAAGTGATCAACACAGTGAAAGAAAAACGTTTAGTTCCAAGAACAGAAAAGAGTATCTAATGAAAGCCACTGACAAGCATTGCTACAACCTGCACTGTTTCTAAAATCTGGTTACTTTGTAACAGGCAACAACTGAAAGTAGAGAATGAAACTGGAATGCCTTTTTAAATGATATTGTATAAATAAAGTGTCAGTAAGCATTTCAGATTCTTCATATTTGTGTAATAAATGAAATGGTACCAGTATTATACCATGTATAAATGCACAAAATGGTAAGGTCAATAAATTCATGTGGCAATGAAGTGAGATAAATGTCACATTGAAAGATTTTTCCCAAAAGTTTTATTGTTTTAACAAATTAAATCTATCACCAATTTCACCAATTTGTTGTTTCATTAAACACTACATGTATGCCTAAAATTAATGTGGCACCTTGTTTTTCTATGTTAATATATAAATGAACTTACTTTAATTATTTCATGATTTGCTCACAGTTATAGAATTTAAGACTTACATGACGTTTGTAGAATATCAAAAGATTTTAGTTTATAATAGATAACACTTTTGGTTAGCATTGACTTGCACTATATAAAAAATATATAAACACACACACACATAAAAAGAAATAATGTATTAAGTCACTCAGTCACATTTGGAATGACATGAGGTTGGGTAAATGGTGACAGAGTTTAAATGGGCCGATCTGTCCTTTTAAATGGTGCTTTCTAGTGTCTTCCCAGCCATGTTTAAAGATTTGCTGTTTCCTATGCAGAGGTAGTGTTGGAGAAAATAAAAACATTTATGCAAAGGCTATTTGTGTTATTTAGGTCATTATGGAGAAACTTTTGAACTCAATAACTGAAACTTAAAAAGCGAGTAGCGTTGTACACCACTAGATGGCTTTGTGAAAGTGATTGGAGGAAGAAGAGAAGGCTTGTGTTATCTCAGAATGTTCAGTGTTGTGTCAGCTGGGCCCGAGCACTCATTTACACACAAAACACAATTTACTGGAATGAAACCCTCTCACACCATGCCTCTTTGTGTCGTTCTAGCTTTAGGAACATTTTAACTATCCTCCGGGGACACAGTTGCTAAAAGTCGTCTCCAGAAGTTTGCCAAATCTCACAGAAATGAACTTATCATATCCTCAAAGGTAAAAGTAAATGCGTGGGAATAAATGTAAAATGGATTTCTTTTCTAACGTCGATTTGGATTTGGTCGGCATGATTTCTAATTTAAACTAGGTTTGGCAGGAGTGTGTTTTGAAGACGTTAGATCGGACGTTGTGCTGTAAGCTCATGTGGAATTTGTGCAATAAACTTAATCTGAAAAGCGGGTCGGGATGGAGAGGAGAACGATTGTTCTAACAGCGCAGAGGTTTAAGCACGCGCGCCCTGCTTTCATCCCACAATCCCCCCTACACACACACAACCCAAATATCCCCTTTTACACACATACACCATCCCTACCTAAAGAACAACACTGCATTAGTTGCCTTATTTTATGCATGATAGAATTTGAACTAACTTTACTTTTTAGTTTGCCTGTTTTACCACAAGTTTACTCATAAGATTACCTTTTAGACCGTACTGCTGATTACATTCAAATATTTTTCTACGTGTTTGCTTTGTTGGTGCAGTATTGCCTATTATGTTACATCTATTATACTACAAAGTCTTAGTATAATGGAGGCCTGTAATTGTACTGTTTAGATGCAGTATTGCCGATTATGCTATGCGTTTATACCTATGCAAGTTTACTTTTTAGATGCAGTCAACTGAAATTTTACATTTGTAGTATTTTACTACAAGTTTGCTTGTAAGTTAACTTTTTAGTGGACCTGTCTCGGGATATGAGAGTATAGAGTTATATGTATGAGATTTGTGCAAGGCTGAGACAAAGAGGGATCAGCTTTGATAACAGTTCAGAAGTGCAGCCAGAGGACAAGGTCACCCGCATACAGTCAAAATATACTCTTTGCTATTTTGTTCATTTTTTGTTAAAGTGGGAAAGTTTGTGGTAAATGAAGAGCTGATATCCACATCCCCGATCTCTGGAATCAAGTTAAACTGTTTTAATAATGTGCATTTGGGAACTGCACAATGATGAGGAGGACTGAAAGATAATTAACATTGTTAACATTTAACAGACATTTTATCCAATATTTCTACAATCTAGGTATATGTATATCTCAGTTTTTTCTTTTCTTTTCTAAACCGAAATGAAGGAAATTGAGACTATGTTTTAATTGTTTTGTTTTTTTCATATGGAGAAAGATACCCTAATAATTTCACATAAACAGTCATTTCACATTTGCTTAGTTGTGCCAAGAATTTCTGCAATCCAAAGTTCAGTGTCTCTTTTAGGTTTCAGTAAAAGGAACTTAGGGAGTTCTTCCTAGCTTTCAACTATTTTTATTTGAAAGAAATTAATATCTTTATACATCAACGGTGCAGTAATCCGAAAGTGACAGTAAGGACAATTCTTACAAATCATCATAATTTAAAATAAATTTGTTTTAAAATTTTATGTTCATCACAGAATCCTGAAAAAAAAAAAAAAACGTAGTTTTGTGTCCGTGTCCGTAATTCTTCAATAAAATGGCCTTTTTACCAACATTTGCATATCACAATATTGGAGTGTTTTTTGTTCAGAATAAAAATAAATAAATAAACCGACATAAAATACACGAGACGTAATAAATGATGAGCAAAAGACTTTTCAGAACGATCAAAAACGCTAACCATCCCAATACTTATAAACTTCACAGTAAATGAAACTTAAATGAAAATTCCATTGAAGCTATAAATATTTCTTTTGGGTGTGTGTACGTGTTTTGGGTTGAGGGGGTGGAGTATGTATGTTTTGGGTCTGCAAATGACCTATTGTGTGTATGTTTTTGGGCTGAATGTAAATGAATGTGTGTGTGTGGGAGAAAGTGTGTGATTGTACTCCCCCTCTTCAGGCAGGAGTGTGATTGGCTTTAAACAGATTAACATTCTAATGGTCAGAGTCTTAAATCCACCCAGTAACAGAACAAAAACTGCTCATTAAAACATACTGACCCTATGTTCTCTCTCTCTTCCTCTCTTTTAATATTTCATTTCTTTTCTCTCTGTGTTTCTGTACAGAATTGTTTTATGAATTTCTAGTATACCTTATTTATCAGTTTGGCTTAGTTGCATCGCGCCTGCACATCCCCCTTCAGATAACAATTTGATTGCATTGATTCATTTTTGTGACGCAACTTCATCTTTGCGTTCATGTTATCCAATACTAGATTAAATATGCCATTTGTTTACCAGGACGTATGGAAGCTTGTAGAAGTTCCTGGTCTATTACGTGTTAATTTTGCTGTGTCATTGTAGTGCCCAGTCACTCTGCAACCAGAGATAAGGAATGTAATTTTGTCCACCCCTACTGCTTTTGCCTATGTGAAATTCACCTGCAAGCCTTTGTCATATCCAACATTGAGGAAGTGTTTCCGATCTCTCTCTCTGTCTCTTGTTTTCTCTCTGCATTGTCTGTCTATTGAGAGAGAAGAAGGTGTGTTGAATGCATTGATTGTATGAAAGGCGTTTCTGTGTGTGAGAATAAATAGAACTCTTCTCAGAGACTTGTATTTCACACATGGGGGTTGGTTCATTTATTTTTTTGTCAATGGTTTAGTCAACCATTCTAATTAGTCACTAGTTATAAGATGAACTATTTGTTTGCTTGGGAAAACAATGGTGCTTATTAGTGAATGTTATTAAAGGGGTAGTTCACACCAAAAAAGAAAATTCTTATGTAGTTACAATCCTGAAAAAAAAAAAAAATTGCTAATAATTTTCACAAATAATTAATCCATAAAAACAGCAAGTAACACATATACACTGAACGGTGAACCTGATATTTTATAGAGGGACCGAAATAGTATTTTGTTGTTAAAATGTACTTCAGTATTTACAATATACAGTATATTTACAGTACTTACAGTGTACGACTAACGTTCCTCTGTAGATACATATTTTGAAGAATATTTCCATGTTTAAGAAGTTTAAAACCAAGGATTTCATTGTATGGAGAAAAAAAAAAAAATAATAATATATATATATATATATATTTTTTTTTTTTGGTCACACTTTATTGTTATGTTGTTACAGTGTAATTACACACATAAGCGCTGCATGTGTAATATCAGTTAACTGCGTGTACTCATTATAATATAGGGTTAAGTTTATTGTTTAGTTTCACGTTATTAAGTTTTAATTATGCATAATTAACAGTAGTAATTTCACGTAATTATATGTCACATTAAAATAAAGTGTTACCTGCAAGTTTATGATGATATAGAATAATTTAATTAATTAATTAATTTTTTTGGATAAGTGTTGTTTCTTGGTAAATGTATGGTTTGTTTTGCATACATGACATTATACACCAAATTTCATTTGTTCATTTAATTTGAAATACACATACGCACACACACACACAGACGAGCTAGGTCAGTGAACTGGGTGAAATGGTTATTTTGGAGATGGAATTAATTTTTTCCCAAAGGTCTATGAGAAACAGTGTGTGTTCATCTTTGTGTCACTTTGAGGCCTTTTTTACGTAAATCTAATGGGATGGTGAGCTGTGATATGTGTAAGGTGTGTATGAGTGTGTGTGTGTGTGTGAGTGTGTGTGTGGAATGTTGCTCTGGCCTGTCTCCAGGTTGAGGGAGGATAGCATTTCCAATCCGAGAAGCTGGAAGCATTCTGGTTTGGTGAGTTTCTGAGGTGCACACGCACATACGGAGAGAGAGAAAGGAACAGGTTGCTCGGACCAGCCCAGTGAGAAAGATGTGAGACGAAACATTTCCCGGTACTAACTGCTGTAGACACAGACTGACACGCACACACACATACACACACTCTCTTTCTTTTTAGCAGTTACT
>JAUMHP010000040.1:51232-64768 GCA_032361065.1 Enteromius trimaculatus | reverse complement strand
AGCGCGTCGCTTCCATTGTGAGCGTGCAAAATGCGCATCTACATTTGAAATAATGGACTTGAGCGCGCAAAAGAAGCCACATGTGAACGGTCCCTAAAAGCACAGTCGGCACGCGCTGCCCCTTTTCTGCATATGCATGCTTTCGGCTGCTATCATCCGCGATTGAGTATACTTCCAAACTGCACGGACGTGCGCGAGACGGGAAGGAACGGAACGGAACGGAACAGAACCGGCGTAACAAGCACACCTGTCCGCTGCCTGCGCAAAACCGCATGTGACATCAGGCGTCATCACGCCCGCTGTGAGTGATTGCGTGTTATCTCGAGATCAGACAAGTTATGCTTCTCTCCTGTCCTGGAAAATATAATTGGCTGAATTGTATAAATGCTGGATTAAGATCGTGTGGGGGGTCGAATCGAGATCGCGATCTTTTAACGATTAATTGTGCAGCTCTACTTTCAAGATATTTCAAGAATGGGTCCTTATTTCCTTTGCTCCACTATAAGTTTTTACAATCAGAAGGTTTTTTTTACCACACAGACAGTTTCCACATACAAGATTACATCTAAAATAAAAGATACGACTAAAACATTGAAAATCTAGCTAAAATAATATGTGCTCAATATACTACCATTTAAAGGTTATTTTATATTTCACAAAAATATAAAGTAGAATAACTGTTGTCAACATCAATAATAATAACCATGAGCATCAAATCAGCATTCTAGAATGATTTCTAGGGATCACGTGACACTAAAAACTGAATAATGCCTGCTGATATGTTCATAAGACACTTCTTTTAAAAACATTACAATATCCTAGCAAACCCAAACTTGAATGTTATTTGAACATATATGAAGAAACGTAACATGCAAATGTAATTTTTTCTATAATATATAAGCATTTGCTACTGAATTTAAAGACACTATTAAGAACACATTAAAGTGCCCCTATTATGCTTTTTCAAAAATAATTTTTCATGCAGTGTGTCATGTCTGTATGTAAACAAACTATCTGCAAAGTTGTGACGCTGACAGTGCACGATAAATAAAGTTATTGTCTATCAAAAACAAGAGTCGGCTCACATTCGCCTAAACGAGTCGTCAGCAATTCAAATCTCTGTCTGTTACAGAGCCACGTCACTGAGTAACATATTTGCATAATGTCCTTACCCGCCTACAAACAGTACAATTTCCATGTGGATTACATCAAGTGAAGAAGATGCTGTATCCTGTGAGAGTAAATTTATTTTATATGCCCTTGAATCTACAAAGAATGAGTGATTAACATTTGTTTTTTCAACAACACCTCAGCAGAATAATTCCAATCGTGTTGTGTTCGTGTCATTTTACTGATGACTGCTTTTCCAATCTTGGAGTACAACACGATATTCACCAAACGCTTGGTCTTAAAAGATGGATCAGTGCCCAGTTTACTTGCTCCTCTGAACTTCTACCTGTAAGTATGATTAATAATTGATGATTGTATTTTCTAGCGAACGTTCAAAACACGTATGTGTACATTATGTTGTGCAACAACCCTGCAGATGTCTTGGTGACCGGCTAAATTACGTTTCTGTAGTTCTGTTGTTCAGCTGAGGGACTAATGTAGTCTAAACATTGTGATTGATGCAGCTTGACTGTCTCTCTGTCTCATTAGTTTAAGTAATGATAAACGATGTTTAACGCGGTGTTATGCATTATACAATGCTGAAGTTCACAACATAGAGGTGAGCCTGATACACTTACAAAAGCAAATTGCGAGCACTTTCCACGGTAGTCCTTGCTAACTACAGTATATGACGTATTCTCTCAGAAAGCACCTCTAGTGTCAGAAAGTATAGTTTTAGTACAAGCTCTGTGGACCGCTGTAGCTGTACACCAATCATAAAGGACTGCACCATCTGACCAATCACAGCAGTGAGGGCTCAGAGGAAGGAGGGGTTTAGACAGACTTTTTACACGAATCATTTAGAAATGGGGTAAAATTAAATCTATTTTTGGAGAAAACTAAAGTTTTGTGACCTTGCATACATGTAAACCTGTTTTAAGAGACTCATAAAGCAATATTAGCCACCTTTAAAATGGCATAATAGGGGCACTAAGACTTTTGACAGCTGCGAGACAAGCAAGGATTGTCAAATGAGTCTAAAGACAAAATCTTTACAGAATCAATATTTTAGACAATTGAAAAAATGTAATTAAAGCTCTTAGCGATGTGTACAATTCTGGCATAATAGGTTGACAAATTCTAGTTATACATTTTTGTGATATATCCAATATATCAGCAAACCTTAATTGCATGTGAATGAAAATTAAACTTCCAGTTCCCCACATTTTACAAGAATAACAGCAAATACACATGACAGATGAAAAGCTTCAAATATATCCAAATAAATCCAAGCTCTGCTGATTTCTGTTATTGCCATATGAACGCAAAGTGAAACAGACAGATGGTTCTGAAAGCACAAAAAAAAACACTTACTTTAAGCAGATTCAAAATCTTCACGCAAAGCTCATAGTCAAAGTTGGCATATGTGGAGTTAGTCATATCATAGATGAAAATGAGCCCGTCTCTCTGTGTCTGAACGCTGGGGAGAGAAAGATGATTTAGATGAAAATGCAGAGCTGTTAACCATATTAAATTTGATCAGATTTATGGATGTGGACTATTTTACCTCTCAATGGCCTTGTCCAGCTGATATATAATGGCCTGAAGAACAGCCTTATGGGTAGTGAGGTCTGGCCGATGGAGACGTGCTGTAAAAAGTGCCAAAGCTGCACCTTTCGCATCACGGCCGGGCTATGCACACAGAAGCAAAATAAACTCTTATACAACATGTAAAAACATGCACAACTAATATGCAGACACACAAGGACAAGCAAAACCAGTCAATTTAGCCAACCAGTTTATGCCAGTCTAATGTAATAGAAAAGATGCATTACTCTTTATATCACTGATAGAATTCTCTCACATGTTTAGTGCTCTGAAAACTAAGATGTGATGAATACATCAGAACTGCCTACACAAACCCTTGAGTAAACTCTGTATACAGCATAGCCCTGAATGAAAAATGGCTGAAACAAACAGTAAAGCCCAGACTAAACAAAGATCATGGAACTGCTCTGTGTGTGATGGTGTGAGATCAGAGATTAAATTTCCTTAGCCGTCACTAGCAATGAGGGTGGCCTTTAGTTTCTGCTTTATTTACTGGAACTATAAATATGAATGATTTCGCTGATGCACTGTTTCTGGATTGCATAATCTGAAAGTAATTAAAAATTCTTGTAGTTGCAGTTTGCCAAAATCTGGGTTACTTGTATAAAGTACACATACGTTACATTTCAACCGTTTGGGGTTGGTAAGATTTTAAAGTGTTCTTGAAAGTAGGCTCTCCTGCTGCATTTATTTGATCAAAACAATACAGTAAAAACAGTAACCAGTTAAAATAGGCATTTTTCCACAAATTACAAAACGTAATTTATTTCTGTGATGGAAAAGCGGAATCTTTTTTAGCAATCTTCTGTTGAAAACAGCTGTGTTTCCGAACCTTATAAATTGTCAGGATTCAAATATTTAAATGAACATCATGTATTCGGAATTTACAAATGGTTACTGTCACTTTTGATCAATTGTCCCTGTGAAATAAAAGTTTGATTTCTTTAAACAAATTCCCAAAGACCGCAAATGTTTGAATTAGTGTTTGTTCCAACAGCGTTTTTACACAGCGAGCCAATTCAAAAGTGATATTCTATGTTGAAAAAGGCAATAAAAAAAAGCCAATCTGACCACTCAAATAGTCTGTAAATCACACCATCTCTAATCTGTGCAACTAAATTGTTCCTGCAGCAAACCCGCAACAGCATCCAAAAAAGCTGGCCTGGACATCAGTAATGTTCATACACACGTTATGTTACTCTGAAACTGT
The DNA here is from genome assembly GCA_032361065.1 of Enteromius trimaculatus. Classification (NCBI taxonomy): domain Eukaryota; kingdom Metazoa; phylum Chordata; class Actinopteri; order Cypriniformes; family Cyprinidae; genus Enteromius; species Enteromius trimaculatus. Next base: position 60,840 of record JAUMHP010000040.1, on the reverse strand, counting down.
ACTCACCAGAACTGTGAATTTCCCACTGAGTAACTCGCTTCTTAAAGGCTCCTCATTTGGGTTAATATTGTAGATGCCTTCCTTTATTCTGGTGTTCTGCAGACACACAAGAAATAAAATCTACGCAGGCTCTCTCACACAGTGAATTTTATCATCTGAGCTGTACTGTATTCTGTACCTTGTAAGCCTGAAAAAGGTCTATGGCTCTGGAGACATCAAACTTTCTTGCCATGAGGAACTTAACTGCCGTCATCTGACTGACAAGATCTGCATTCTGAGACTGTTCCCGACACCTCAGTTCAGCCAGGAACTCCTCCACCGCCTGGCGCACAAACAAACATAAATGTCATCATGAGGTTTACTCTGTCCAATACTGAAAAGCATGTTAACTGGCAGCTAAACATCTCACTCTCAGCATCTATTTTTTTACATTTTGTATATTTACTGTAATGCATGTTGTACTTTATAGTGTTGACTGGCTCTGGCTGCCGCCACTAGTGATAACCCAATGTATCAACCTCAAATCAAATCAGTTGATATTTGGCATTTTGAGATCATCCGCATTGCCAAAAAACATGCTGGTTGACCAAAATATGGCAGATTAGTCTGACACCACCTGGCTGCAAATAACATCCTTTCCTATTGACAGACATTCAAAAGTCAATGTTTATTTTGGAAAAGCAAGTGGAGACGAATGGGAATGCAGAACGGATTGCTTTCTTCTGGTATTACAATAGAAATGTTAGCTCTCCCTAGTGTAAAACCCAAACTGTATCTATGGCTTTGTCATTGAATGAATAATCTGTTTTTTAATCATTTTAATCACTTTTGAGTGGTTATTATGTAGGGTTGCATGTTAAAGCAAATAGTCTTGTTCAATAAAAATAAAAATAAATAAATCTAATTTTCTAGCATTAAACAATCCTTTATCATAATTCTCACCCTCACATAGATACAAATCAAGAGAATGTCAACTTGCATAATGTGCATGCAGATTAATTTGCAGCAAACTCAAACGATCATGTGAAAGGAACCCGACTGGATAAATGACACTTTTATTAAAGCAGAATCTCTCAACAGAGACTGGCAAACATATAAGTTTCTTATATGCAATTGTGCATACAGGTGCAATTTTTTCAGCTCATCACTGTCTTTTTTGTAATGCAGAGAAAACATGTTCAGATCATTAATAATTAATAATTTGAGTGTACACTATTGTTCTTTTTTTTTTTTTTTAAAGAAACTACACTTTTATTCAACATGGACACAATAAATTGATCAACAGCTAAAACAGTAAAGACATTTAGGTTACAAAATATTTTTATGCAAAATAAATAATGCTCTTTTGAACTTTCTATTGTTCAAATCATAAAAATTAAAAAAAAAAAAAAAAACCGAGCACAATTTTCACAAAAAAATAGCAAAAAAGTTTTCAACATTGATGATAATTTTTGTGTTAGGCAAATCAATTTATTAAAATGATTTCTAAAGGGTCACGTGGCAGTGAAGACTGATGTAATGACTGCTGAAAATTCAGCTTTGCCATCACAGCAAACAAAACAAATTACATTTCGAAATAAATTAAACTGGTTGAACTAGGTATTGCAGTCCAAATTCAAAATACTGGAGGATGGGTTTTTCACCCATTTTTTTCAGGTTGCCATGATTGACGACACCAACAGGAACGAACGCACATGACAATGATTAAATGAAATGCACTGTATTTTCGGCCAAGCAGGCAACCTGGATGCCGAAACACTACTGACCTCGTGATTGGGAGATAGATGGAGGGTGGCGCTTCAGACCAAAACAAAACATGACAACATAAACATCAGTTGAGGGCTGCAACTGCGCTTTTTAAACAAGAATATCCAGGCTGTACTACTACTGTCGGCGATATGAGTACTTTTAATTAACATGTTTTCTTAATGCCTGTTGAACATAGACATTTTATGATTATTACAATACATTTCTTACATACGGTACCTTTACATAATATTTTACATTAGTGATTTACTGCATTTGTCTCCAAAAATGCATTTTTGATCAGCATAAAAAAAATCCTAAAGATATTGCATAAACTTACATCTTAGTTGCAATAATCTTTCTGATATGGCATAACATTACCACAACAATCTCAGTCTCTAAACCATATTTCCTGGCAATGAATATCTTTTGACCACCAGCTAACACACTGATAATGTACCAGTCGATCTAAAGTACGTCGCTCAATACACCTGATTTTCCAAAGTATGTCTGTCTAAAAGCAAAACTCAACCACTTTTGCAGTGCCTCAAGATGACAACACTCAATCAAATACATGTGTACAAGCAAGATAATCTGACAGCTGTAACGTTAAAGAGACGGATCTTCCTGACAGACGTCATGCTACATTCATATTACATCGTTTCCTCAACGAGTCAGAATAAATGGCACCTCCAGTACTACATATGAGAGTTCTCACGGTTAGACAGGCAGAACTGAGAGCTGTCTCACATTCTCCAACACAGGAGCACATTAGACACCTGGTTAACAGCGACATAAAGATTCATAAATCTCCACGCATGACAGGCCAGCGATGCAGATTTCATATAATAGCTTTAATTTAATGAGGTCAAGCTGTAATAATACTAATGTGAACAAACTAGATAGACCGCGAACCACATTCACGTTGTATGTTAACCTAATGTAACGTTACTTGCTGCAAGCTTGTGTTAAATCCAACACACGTAAGAGTCATTTTACAATGCTATAAACCAGTTTCCTAATATTTCCCAATCAGATTGGCCAATAAATATTTATTAAACCGTTATGCCTGTGTATTACCCTGTAGAGCGCCACTAGTGCGCTAACACGGCTAGCATTTACCTCAGCTAACGTTACCTCAAAAACAGCCACTGGGCCGCGATTCTCATTAACATCTCTGTTAATAAAAAAAACATTAACTGTTTTATATGGTATGCCATCTTAATACCCGCTACAAAGGAGCTGGTGGCGGCTCAGCGTGAAACGCCAAGGTATTTACGAAGGGCTTAGTGGAAATATTTAGGTATCTTACCACCTCCTCTTGAGTTGTCAGGGCTTCCGCCATCTTGAAGCCTGAGCAGCAACGTCTACGGGCGCGCCCTCTCTACTGTCGGGAACGCGCCGCTGATGCCTGTCAAGCGGCGGGCGTCAGGAAGGTGCGCATGCGCATAGTGTGGCAAAACCCATGCTTAGAAGTTAGCACGTAAGATATTTATGGATTTGAGTAATAACAAGGCACGAAGGGAATAGCCTGGGATATTATATTTCAAGGCAAATGTTCCAAAAATGTAGCATTCTATTTGTATATAAAAATTACTGACTGGACTTAGGTTTGTAAACCCATTTGCACAACTCATTTACAGCTGGCCGGTTAGCTCAGTTGGTTAGAGCGTGGTGCTAATAACGCCAAGGTCGCGGGTTCGATCCCCGTACTGGCCATATCGAAATTTATTCATTAATTTGTGAACAGAAGTTGTAATTTCATTAATTAATTGCATTAATTACTCGTTTCACATTTATGTACGCTTTTCCCACAACTTTTCTTTAGTAACTAAAAAAACAAAGAATTCCATATTTTCATGTTTTTCATTTTTATTTTATAATACAAAAAAGAACGAATAGTGTCCAGTGGTATGGGAGTCTTATATATGATCATCTCTTTCCTCAGCAGTGCCGTAGTTCATTTTTGTGTGGAAGGCTTCGTGGATCTCCTTAAAAAAAAGATTATGTTTGGTTATGTTGTACTTATACTTAACGATAAATGACAGATTTAATGTCTTTACTCACTGGGAATCTTCATTAAGAATGAGAACTTCCTCCTCTTCACTGTCAGAGATAACCATCACTTCATCTATGCACACACACACAGACACACACAGATTGGATTTTTGCGTTTCATGAGGACTCTTCATAGACATGTTTTTATACTGTGTACACACTTTATATTTACATTCCATCCCCCAATCCTAAACCCTCCAAAAAAACAAGCACATCATTTTTGTCCTCATATAGACAAAATTTGTTCCCTACAACATCAACAATTTCAGCTTTACTATTCTTGTGGTGACATGTAGTCCCTACGACATACAAAACATTTAAACCATACACACAAACAGACTTTTTTTCAGAACAGATATATCAAGTGTGCACCCCGTAGCACAAAAGTGACAAACGCTACCTGTTTTTGTGTCCTCTGTCTGAGGTTCATCCTCTTCATCTTCATCAAGTCCCCAAGAGTTCACGATGCCCTCACCTACCTGTGCGGTTCCCATTGCAACAAGAACAGGAGAGGAAACACTGGCTCTGGGGTCAAGGAGTATTTGGGTAAAATAATTGACTTGGCACCGCATTACATTATATAATACAAAATTGCCTTTTTATACATTTCACACATCTCTGAGACAAGATATGAGAACACAAAAAACATTGTATATGCTGTATAGATACGCATTTGTGGGAGTTTCTGTTATGTTCACAATCGCATTGGCAGTCTCTTTGACATCTGTCATCTCCACCGGGGCTTCGTCTCTCTTAAGGGTTGTGATGCGCTCTTTGGGCATGGACTCAGCAAAGCCAAACTTTCCACCCTCCTTTCTAAAAAGAACAAGTGAATAATTGCTTTACATTTGCTGCAATAAAATAGAAAGAGAAAGAATGATAAAAGGCCTATTAAATTTAAAATAAAATGTAAATTTACTACAAAAATACCTGATTTTTCTGTCATTCTCTAAGGCTTTGTTGATGAGCTCTGTAATTTCAGAAACTTTTACGCTTGCTATTTTGCTGCATCTTAAAACCTGCATGAAAACAAAAATGTTTGTGACCGTATGACACTGCATAAAAACGCTGCAAAAAACTGTCAAGATTAAAAGCTCATCCTGGTGTTATGTGATAAATCAATGAAAAAAACTGAAAATTAATCAAATTAGACTCTAAATATATATAACTAACACACACTCTTACCTGGTCTTTCAGAAGCATGATCCCTCCACTAGACTGAATGGAGCAGATCTCTCTATGTTTGTTCATGGCTATCACCAATAATCCATCCTTCACTCGCTCTTCTCGTTCACAAGGGTCCACAAGCAAATACGAGCTTAGAAATGAAAAACAAGTAAACAAAGAATGTAGAATTGTTTCTTTTGTCAACTGAAAACTTAGCATCTGCTGTAAACAACAGCATGAATAGAACAAAAAGGTAAGACGATTTCAAAATGCAACTCAATACACAGTAGTGTATACATTTCAAATCAGCTACACAGTATTAAATAGGGAAGTAACAAAAATCACAGATGCAAACTTAAATCAAATATAAGGCAAACGCAAATTCTGCTGTAAAGCAATACAATAGTGTAATGTGATGTTTCTTACCCCTGCAGGAAGAACGCAAAGCTGACACATATAGGCATGTGATATATGCTCAGTGGAATAGGATCTCTCTCCTCTGGACTGAACTGTTACAAATAAAAGTAAAAATTACTAATAAAGAATAAAAACAAACAGCCCAAGCAGTTTTTCTGAAATTTTAAGACTCACCACAGTGATGTCTCGTCCCTGAATAGCAACATCTGGCCGCCTAAAATGTGAGAGAGCAGATATAGCAGCAATGCTTGCTGCATCCATCAGGTTTCCATCATGATTTAACACATGGACATCAACCCGTATTTGCCAAACCTATCAATAATAGAGGTACAGAGAGTGAAGACATGTGGGATAAATGATCTGAAGCTCTACTTGGGACCATGTGATATTTATGGGGGTGCTGTGTGTACATTCATGAGGGAAAACAAATTGGCTGCAATATAACAAAGTGAACAAATTCAGGGGGTCTGAACACTTTCTGTATATGTGTTACAAGTCCGGTGTGCATATTACCTTTTCTCCTGAAACTACACAGAGAGACTCTGTGTCTATGCATTTAGAATTCCTCAGACACCTCTCAAGCTGTCTATTCAATGTCACCAACAACTCTGACTGCCTACAAAACACATTAAAATAACACTGAGACACTCACAGACATTAGGTTATTAAAACAGAGAATAATTATAATACCAAATATAATACAAGACTGTGTGTAAATAAGTGAGAACCTGTTTGCCTCAAAGGCTGGTGATGCCATGGGAGACAATTCCAAACTAAAAAACATTATGCCTTCTGTGGGACGTGAATCTTTCGGAGGGACCAACTCACAAGACACCTGACACAACACTCTGAAAGGAAAAAAAACACGTTCAAAGTGGTTTTTCTGAGGAAGTACCCCTGTCGAAACGTATATGATTATTTGTTGCGACTTTAAATCAGAGTGGTGTAGGAAAGCAGGTCGTTTGTAAACAGTGTACATGTTAAAGCAACTACTGACGATCCGTTACCTTGTTCTCCCAAGTTCCACGACGCAGCAGCCATAATCAGTTCCAAAAGTGATTTTAATATTCCTGTAATCATATGTTTGTCTCCCATCTAAGCGCTACGGAATACAGAAATATGATTTAGCTGGTAAAATAGAGATTCTGGTTACAGGATGACAGTAATCAATAACTTTTATTATTAACGGTTTCTCATCCAAATTATATCCAAAAGGTGTAACGTTAACTTACTTTTTTCTCTTCTATGGCTTTAAGAAGAAAACGCCTCTCGCAGTTTGACAGCGGAGTATCCCTCATTTCGACAGACTAACAATATCAAATAAACATGGATCTATCACTGCATCCTCTCGCACGCTTCGTTCAGTGTAGAACCTGCGCACTGTTATGACGCAAATGTAACAGTGGCGCACGGTATTTTCGTATGCACTGAAAGCGCGTGGTTGACTTTGACTTTTAGATTTGATCAGTTGTGGATTCAAATTTCGTCAAAGGCGCAAAAACATATTATGAACGAAATATATATATAAAAATATATATATATATATTTTCTATATATATTTTCTCTCTCTCTCTCTCTCTCTCTCTCTCTCTCTCTCTCTCTCTCTCTATATATATAGAGATATATATATATATATATATATATTTTTTAAGGTAGCCTGTAAAATAATATATGAATCGTCTTTTAATACTTTAGTTGACTACAGTTTTTCTTAGTTGCTTTGTTGCGTTTCTCGAATCATCCTTAATATTTGCAAAGTGTGTGCATTTCTCAAAACAATTCGTACAAACAGCACCACTGGAAAAACCATATGTCAGTAAACATATAAGTGCAATCAGAATAAAAAGACAAAATATCAATAGAATTCTACATTTAGTGCTGAAAAGAGCTGTTCATCTGGGCAATCATAGAGATAGATAGTGCTGATCTTACTCAACAATTAAATTCATATAGGCTAAGTCATAATTTTGCAAAGTAAACATCGTTAGGCATCTGTGCTTTTTTTAACACAGGGTTGATTGAATTTTTAATCCAGCAGATTTCAACAGGCCTATAAATTTTTAACTTTTTTGTTTGATTTTTTTAAATGTTGGGTGAATTAACCCATCCATGTTTAGTCAAAACAGTATTTGGCTACCCCAGTACTGGGTCAGTGTGTGAAAAGTGATTTATTAAGTAAATTAAGCGATTATTAAACCATCAGACTGGTTAATGAACCAGTCCTCTTTTCAGTGCAGCAATTCATAATTTGATGGATCATAATCTCATGCAATCTGTAAAAAAATAATGTGATTTATTATTTGATATTATTGAAAAGCTATTGTTAAGATGCATGCGCCTGTGGCAAATTCACATGTACGCAGATGTCCCTTTTAAAAGTGCTGGTAGGCTAATGGTACCAGCCGAAGCTGACTAATCATAGCAGCGCTGTATGTTTTATTGTTCAGCTGGTGCTCTTGTGTAGGTCTGTTGCTCTCATAACGTTATGATGGATGGGTTGCGCACTCGCCAATCCTTTGAGCGGCTCAACGTGAGACTCGCTTGTTGAGCACAAAGGCTCGGGGAGATTTGCATCAAAGCCCACTCTATCATCTCCTGTCTCTCTTTTCCACCTACATATACACTTATTAGACACAATAACGGTTCGACCTAGTTCATGTCAAATGTCATGCAAGGTTCAAAGTAGCCTAAAAGAACAAATAAATGTGAATATAGCCTAATCAAAACGGCCAAGCTTTCGAGCAATAGGCACAGAAACTAAATCTGAAGCGGCAAAAAAAAATAAAACACGAAAATGTGCTTTAAGAATCGATATATAATGGTAGCCTACAGGAAACTTGAACTTTTAAAAGCAAGCGTAGCCTAATTTCTGGTTATCAGCTTGTATAAAATGCGATGCTATTCTATTCTATTCTATATTACTCTAACTACTTAACGTTCTCGAACTAGCCAGTTTTTATATTGTCATCGTGAGTAAGCTATGTTTTTATTAATGCATGATGTAGGCTAATTATTTTTTGAAAATTTATCTTACATAAAGTTATGTGTAGCCCAATATGTGTAATATAAAATTTAGGCTCTACAGTGCTACATCAAACGTGCATTAAATTGTTGTAAAAAATAGTTTTTAAAATTTTTTAAATTTAATAAGAAGACCAATATATTTAGTGGCAAAGTTGCAAAAATATTTCAGATAACGGTAGGGTAATTGCCTAGTAAAAAAAAATGGTTTCAGATTTTTTATTTTACTCAAAAAAATTATTTTTTTTGCATGCAATATTGCAAAATCAATCAATAAATAAATAAAATAGATTTGGCTGTAACATACCATGGTAATGCAATTATTAGGCTGCTGGCTGTTATGATGCAGGTGGAGGCAGAGATGATGGAGAGACATGTCAAAAGCATAATACAATGAGACCCACCGCCACGTGTCAGTGACCGACTTAATCAACTAAACTCCAGGGCTAATAAAAGCCACAGAGCCCTCTCATGAGAACAGTTCCGAGGACATCAGACAGACTTCGCAAAAGTTGCAATAGTGATGGAGTACAGCTACCTGACGTCTACTGCTTACGAGCCTGGGATGGACAGTGGCCGAGCTTCTAGTCGCTCAACGGAGTTCAGCTCCTGCAGCCAGCCCTTCAGTTTTCAATATAACAGGTGCAATCTGGGAAACACAACCAGTTGCCATTTCCTTGCGCCTGGCTCTCACCAACCCTCCCACTACATAACAGGTTAGTTTATGCTTTAATCACGTTTATTAGTAAGCTATTTCACATTTATTAAGGGTGTTATTATTTGCGTTGACCAATATTTAAATACCAAAAATTAAAAAAAAATAAAAAATAATTAATTTATTGTACTAAATTGATTTTGTTTCAGCTATTAACAAATGTTTAGATTAACAACTAATATTATGTAGCGAATTGTATTATATTGTATTATATTGCAAACAGAGCAATGTTTTTTTCTTCTTCTTGAAATTACATTCCCATAAAGATTAATGCTATATTAGGAAAATAATGTTATACAGTCAAAATCAAGCATGTGGGTAGAATGCAATTTAAGTATATTTAATTTACTGTATTATACTGATTAACAACATACATTTGCCATTGGATTTTAGCTTCTTGTTGGTTGTCTTATCGCTCATTTTCGAAAAAGTGTATAACAAATACACCATTAAAAAAACAACAACAAAAATACTGTATCTTTAA
>JAUMHP010000040.1:20595-40148 GCA_032361065.1 Enteromius trimaculatus | reverse complement strand
AGGGATGTTGGAAAATGAGCCTATTTCCAAAAAAAGTGGAGTGTTCCTTTAAGGAAAATACAGTTCATCGTTCATGTTAGTTCACAATGCATTTTGTGAAGGAATTGTATGATATTTTGACTACTATTATTTTTTATTTCCATTATATTATAATAGATTTTTCTGTGAACTACGCCTTCCCTGCTTTGCTGGCAGCCATGTCACCCTGCAGCCCAAGACTGGTTACCCACTGAAGCTAAGCAGTGTTGAGCCTGGTCAGCACCTGGACGGGAGACCTCTTGGGAAAACTAGATTTCTGTTGGTAGAGATGTCAGTGAGGCCAGCAGGGGGTGCTCACCCTGTGGTCTGTGTGGGTCCTAATGCGCCATATAGCCGTATAGTGATGGGGACACTACACTGTAAGGAATTATTATTTAACTAATTCTAACAAACACAACTTGTTATTTGAATAACGCATTAGTAAACGCTGAAACTAACATCAACTACGAATAATAAATGCTGTAGAAAGATTCATTATTAGCTCATGTTATGTTAACTAATGAACCTTTTTATATAGTGTAACCATTTTGTTTTGTTTTGGACAAGTGGTTTTACCATTTTATTGGTAACACTTTACAATAAGGGTTATTAGTTAACATTAGTTAACATGACCTAATAATGAACAATGGTTCTACAGCATTTATTGATCTTAGATGATGTTAATTTCAGCATTTACTAAAGCATTATTAAAATTACAAGTTGTGTTTGTTAACATTAGTTAATGCACTGTGACCTAACATGAACTAACAATAAACAACTTTGTTAACTAACATTAATAAATAGTGTGATAAATGCATTGTTCATTGTTTGTTCATGTTTATCAATACATTAACTCATGTTAACAAATTACACCTTATTGTAAATGTTATTTTATTTTTACCTTACTCATAACTAAACATGTTGACTTAAAAACTGTGTTTTATAAAATTCACTTATTGCCAGTTGCTGATTCCAGTTTCAAAAAAAAAAAAAAAAAAAGTGCTCCCTTTAAACTGAAAATCACACGAACAGACAAACATACACATGGTTTAGAGGCTCCTTGTTCTTTTATGTTTTTTTTTAGTCCATGTCTGCATTTACTAATCAGATAAAGCTCATGTCGAGCCTCTCACACACTCATGAATGAGGGTTTAAATATCTGTCTAGTTCAACAGCTGCAGTCTCACACCCCCACTGCACACATATGCAATTGTATTCTTCTTTTCTTTGAGTCGGGAGTTCATGATTGTGTGCAGAGTGCGTTTTTACCCCCAGCTGCTCTTGCATGAAAGTTTGCTGAGAGGACAGACATAGAGAGTCTGATGTGTGTGTGTGTGCGTGCATTAGATATAGGTAGTATGTGCTAAATTATATTTTCAATGCTTTGACAATTCAGTGTCAAAGAAAAAAAAACAATACATATATCAAATATATATAATCTGCCATATTATGGTTTTGTGACATGTCCTAATTTTACCAAGGCTGTATTTATTTGATCAAAAATACAGCAAAAATAGTGCTATTGTGATTTAACATTACACAATTACAGACACAGTTATTGTTTTATGACTAATAAAAATATTGCCTGACAAATAAAAAAATAAATAAAAGAGTTAGTCATACCATCACTGTTGCAGCGAATAACTGTGTCTGGGGAGGGTGTGTTCTGTGATCGTGAGCCAAATGAGTCGAGACTGTCAAACGAATCATCACGGCCGTGCCTCGGAGGAGACAGCGAATCAGAACGCTCTGATTCCCAGCTGTCAATGTAACCGCTGTCCCTTATACTGCGCTTAGGGGAGTCTAAATCTTCATTTACACACTCCTGTAAAACACAATAGTGTATCGATTGTTTTATTTATCTGGCTGTTTTAAAGGTTTAGTGTTCATGGCAAGATCTGATTTACCTTTCGCATCATGGAAAGAAGCCCCTCGAACTCTTTCAGGTCGAGTGTGGGGCCGTTATACGTTGCACAGCTGTTAGCAGCTTTACCAAGCCAGTATATGGTTATGAGCACCTAATTATTCAAAAACACAGATGAGAATTTAAAAATGTAAATCAAACACAAACTGACATGCAAAGATTATGCAAATCGTTTAGCGTGCTTACATTCTTCAGCTTTCGGCAGCAGTCAGAGCCCCTACAGCAGAAAAAGAGAGCGAGAACAGCAGGTTTCTATCGAAGCACAAGATATATACTCCCATTGAAATGTCTGGGTTTGTTAAGATTTGTTAAAGTTCTTGAAAGAAGCCTCTTATGCTCACCAAAGCTGCATTCATTTGATAAATACAGTAATAATGTGAAATATTACTACAATTTAAAACAAGTGTTTTCAACCTTTCGAATATCTTTACAAATTTATTCCTGTGATGCAAAGCACCACTTTCCCAGTCTTCAGTGCCACATGATCCTTCAGAAACCCGATCTAATGATGCTCAAAGAAAAGTTCTTATTATTGTAAATTTACATAGCAGTTGTACTGTTTATTTTTTTATTTTTTTATTTTGTGTGTGGAAGCATACATTTTTTTCATTTTATTTTATAAATAGAAAGTTCAAAGAAACAGCATTTATCTGAAATGTATCTTCTTCTTTTTTTTCAAAGTCAATTTAATAAATGCTTTTTGAATGCATAGACTGTAAACATCTTACTGACTCCAAACATTTTGAATGGTAGTGAAAGTCAGCTAAAACTTACTTGAACAGTGATTTACCAAAATTCTCCAAAACAACTGCTGGCTTAGCTTATGCTTCAATTAAACAATTAAAATCATAGAATAACGCTTCTTTCATTAAAACAGCTTTTATTTTCAGATTGGTTAGTTAAAGTAAATCTATGCTCTTAGAGGAAAAATATGAGCCACTGTGATTGACAAAAAAAAGTAAGATGTCCTATAGCCACAAAATTAATTGTTATGATTCATCCCATTTTTCTGCACATAATTAATCATCATCATCATGCTCCTCCTTCACACATACGTTAAGTTTGCTCGTATCGACGTATCCTGCAGGTCTCCGGGATCGAACAGCTGTGATCCCTTCAATCCCAGCTCTTCGCATCCTCTCAGAAACATGGTCAGATTATCCTGATGAGAAAAAATATGTCATTATTACACAAAATGCACCGGCCGCTCACTATATGTAGCAATTACGGGCCACATGTATTAGTTTGAGCAGCAGAATGAGGAAAAGAACCTCATTATTTGAAGCACAAGCATTTAATGTTATGTTTTAGGCAGTTATCGGATATTCTAATGCACAAAAAATAAAATAACTACCACACACACACAGATACACGCACAAACTGGGACAGTACTGGTTTTGTTCTGAGAAAGCAGTGCTGGGACTGGCCTGACACAAACAGGCACAGAACAACACAAAACACATGGAAAGCAAACAAACAAACACACTCACCAGCCCTGCAATGGGTGTTGGAAGTCTATTGATCTTTTTCACAAGGCCTGGTTTGACTGAACTCAGCAACCTAATACATCACATGATGAGAGACAGAGAGATTACATTAGAGAATCATAATATGGGGGTTGACTGCTAACATCATTAAAATACTAAATATTACTAAAATAGTAACAACGCTAAAAAAATTAATTTTTTCTTTTCTTTTTACTTACATTTTTCCATTTAAAAATACAAAGTAAAAACTTACGTAACAAGAACATGATTAAATTACTGAAACCTTTTATTTATTTATTTTTAATAATTACACACATTTGGGGTCATGCAAATCATTTTCATAGAAATGACCACTTTTCATATTCATTGCATTAAATTCAATAAAATTTATTGACATTACAGTATGGACTTTTACACTGTTACCAAAAAAAAAAAATCAATTTCACACAAAAAGACTTGAGTGATGGCTGCTAAAAAAAATCTATTTTGCCATCACACACAGACATGACATTTAATTTCAACAGACCCCAGACATTTCAACAGTAGTGCAATGATGACAATTAGGTGCTTTGATCTATATTTCAGTATTTTTATTTGTCCTGTGTAACATACATTTTTCATACTGAGGCATTTGTAGCATCTGCATTGAATGATCAGTAATAATCAAATATCAATAAACAATTTTCATTTACATCTACAGCATGTTTATGTAAAACTCACTCGCAGAGCAGAATGCCATTCTCCAGCCCACTTCTAAAATCCTTGTCACCGAAACTTCTTCCTGTCACTGCCTGTCAAGCAAACAGAAAAGCACAAATATCATCAGTTAAAAAGAACTGATAATGTTTTAATGAAGAGTTAAGAGAGTGCTGATGTGACTGGAGATGTTTGAATGCAGATTCACACTTTAGTATTTTAGTACTTAGTGTGTCCTCCTAAATATAGTTTTGCAGCATTTGTCTGTAAATGCTAGCCAAACATATACTTATGTTTAATTATATATTATATACATTATAATTTCTTTACAGAGGACCCAAAGCTTATGCTTCATTTCCATTTTATATTATGATTAAGTTTTGAACACAATATTTCCTGTTTTTTTAACTCTTTCCAAACTCAAGCACAGCGTTACGTTTCATCTCTGAGCAACAGGACAGTCGTGATTCATTCCTGAATGAATCCATTGTTTAAATGATTTGGTTCAGTCGCAATGACTCACTTATTTACAGTTACTTACTGCCACCTACTGGCGGTTTTACTTTCACGGTCAGAATATCTATTATTATTTAGAGAATTTCAAATACTAACACTCAAAAGACAACGGACACTTGGTTTTGTAAAGGTAAAATTGCCATAAAATGGACATTTTCTAAATGTGTCAATTTGTTGGGGCAGTCGTGCAATACATTTCACTTCATGTCATACCGTGTATGTATGTGAATGCGACAAATAAAATTTGAATTTGAAATGTAAAAATCTCTTAAAACTTATTGGAAAAGATTCATTTCTATCAGTGTGAACTGACCACTACACAGAAAAAGAAAAATATCACAAACTTTAGGAGTCAGCTGTCAACAGCGGTCCTTAAGATACAAGCACAGTAATGATCTAATTATCATTATCGCTGCAATCCCAGAAAAAACTGAGCTATTTCTGTCAATATCACGCATGTTCACACAACGTTCAGAAGTTACAACAACTAAAAACTAAAGACACACAAAGTGTGTCAGCTGTTTTTCTTTTATGCACAAATCTGGTAGCTATTAGGGTAATACTTGACACATTCACAGGGCACATTGTGTGTGGAGATAAGTCAGAATATATAAATATGCTTGTATGAATGTATAAATCTATTCTGTGTGTGAGTGATAGGCCCCACACTGTGTGGAGCATATGTGCATTTAATGTGCAGAAATAAACTACTAAACTAGTATTACATAACCTGGCCTTACTAAACACATTCACGCATACCATGCATGTGTGTGTAAAACAAGGAAAGAACTTCACTCTCTGTCGCCAAGACAAGAGGCCAAGTGCATGACCAGGTTTTTTTGAGATTAATAAAGATTATTTTCAAAAATGCAAAGCACTTTGGAATATACAAAACCTGCAATTATACACAAAACATTACCCATAAACCTGTTACCCCCTGAACCTTTACACACAGTTCTCTCAGAGCAGGAAACAGCTGACCTAAACATCAGTACGAGGTCACTCATTGTCCATTGTCCTTCAGCTGCAGCTAAGAAAGGAAGCCACAGTGTCACATTCAGGACCATTAAGGAACAGTCTTCCCAAAAATCTCCCCCTCAGGCAATCCAAGCCGTACATGAGTTCCATTCTTTATCTAAATGTATTAGGAGAAATTTAGCATTATGTCACTTGCTCACCAATCATCCTCTGCAGTGAATGGGTGCCGTCAGAACAAGAGTCATACATAAAAACACCACAGTAAACCACATGAATCAAGTCTATCACTTAATGTCTTGATGTACTTGATTAATTAATCGATAGACTGGAGTTGTGTGGATTACATTCTGACGGCACCCATTCACTACATAAGATTGGTAAGCAAGGGTTTTAAAGAAAAAGTTGACCCAAAAATGAAAATTACTAGTTATTTTTTCAATCCTTTTTATTCAGTAAGAGTTTGTGCTGCAGCTGCACATTTCAGCACAGATTGCTTTGCTTCGCAAAGACACTGTTATTTAGGGATGTGTGGAGGAGTTAAAATTATATTGGTCACCTTCTGTGTGTACTGTTGCTCATTTCATGTGGGAAAGAACAACAGCGTCCATTTAATTCTAAAGGTCAGTAAGAGTGGGAAAATGGTCACAAGAAACGGAAATATGCACAAAATGGCATAACAAAACATACATTTACATTTTATAAAGTGTGAAATAAGCCATTAAGCTGTTGCTAACTATGCTAAAAGCTAACGCCACTCACTCTAAAATACGGGTCTCTGAATTACCAAACACACATGTGCTTGAAATAACTCAGTCAGCCACCCATTTACTTCCCAGTGAATGTCTTACTGCTCATTACATAAAGACTACATGAAAATAGCAACTGAATTCAACACAGAATAAGGCTCTGAAGCACTCACAAGCACTTTGGGAAGAATAATGCACTTATACAGAAAAGATGCTTTGTGACAGTGCAACAAAAGATTTATATTTAAAATAACTTGTGCTCTTTTGGTGTTTTTTCCATTCTTCAAGTAATCTTTAAAAGCAAAAAAGTATTTATACTTTTTAGTATATTTATTTTATCAGTGATATAAGAACAGTTATACAAAAAATGTTTTATATATATATATTTGCCATCACAGAAATAATCTACATTTTAATATCTTTTAAAACAGAAAACAGTTATTTTAAATTGCCATAATATATCACAACACCAGTGTTTTGCAAACTTGTTCCTAGGGACCCACGGCTCTGCACATTTTGCATGTCTCCCTAATTTACACAACTGATTCAGATCATCAGCTTATTAGGAGAGAGCTAAATGTGCAGAACAGTACAGGATTGAAAACCACTGGCGAGACTATATTTCTGATCAAATACACACAGCCTTGGTCAGCATAAGATATTTCTTTCAAAATCTTTAAAAACTCTTTAACGGCAATGTATTATATACACACACACACACACACACACACACACACACACACACACACAGTATATATGTACACTGCTCAAAAAAATAAAGGGAACACTAAAATAACACATCCTAGATCTGAATGAATGAAATATTCTTATTAAATACTTTGTTCTTTACATAGCTGAATGTGCTGACAACAAAAATCACAAAAATTATCAATGGAAATCAAATTTATTAACCCATGGAGGTCTGGATTTGGAATCACCCAAAATTGAAGTGGAAAAACACACTACAGACTGATCCAGCTTTGATGTAATGTCCTTAAACAAGTCAAAATGAGCCTCAGTAGTGTGTGTGGCCTCCATGTGCCTGTATGACCTTCCTACAACGCCTGGGCATGCTCCTGATGAGGTGGCGAATGGTCTCCTCTCTCTATATCTTCCTAGACCTGCACTAAAGCATCCATAAAACTCCTGGACAGTATGTGGCAACGCCACGTTGGTGGATGGACCGAGACATGGTGTCCCAGATGTGCTCAATTGAATTCAGGTCTGGGGAACGGGCGAGCCAGTCCATAGCAACAATGCCTTCATCTTGCGGGAACTGCTGACACACTCCAGCCTCATGATGTCTAGCACTGTCTTGCAATAGGAGGAACCCAAGGCCAACTACCTTGCTAAGGGGTTTGAGGATCTCATCTCGGTACCTAATGGAACCCCACACCATTACTGGCTCACTGTCAAACCGGTCATGCTGGAGGATGTTGCAGGCAGCAGAATGTTCTCCATGGCGTCTCCAGACTCTGTCACGTCTGTCACATGTGCTCAGTGTGAACCTGCACACCCCCACCTGTGGACGTCATACCACCCTTAAGCAGTCCGTTTCTGACCGTTTGAGCAGACACATGCACATTTGTGGCCTGCTGGAGAAATTTTGCAGGGCTCTGGCAGTGCTCCTCCTGTTCATCCTTGCACAAAGGTGGAGGTAGCGGTTCCTGAGGCTGGGTTGTTGCCCTCCTACAGCCTCCTCCATGTCTCCTGATGTACTGGCCTGTCTGCTGGTAGCGCCTCCATGCTCTGGACACTATGCTGACAGACAAAGCAAACATTGATTTGCCATCCTGGATGAGCTGCACTACCTGAGCCTCTTGTGTGGGTTGTAGACTCCGTCTCATGCCAACACTAGAGTGAAACCACCTCCAGCATTCAAAAGTAACCAAAACATCAGCCAGAAAGCATAGGAACTGAGAAGAGGTCTCTGGTCACCCCCTACAGAACAACTCCTTTATTGGGGGTGTCTTGTTAATTGCCTATAATTTCCACCGGTTGTCTTTTCCATTTACAAAACAAACTACAAAATAGTGTTGGTATTGTAAATATAGTGCACTAGGGAATGGGCTACAGTTCCACATACTGATTTTCACACATGCAAACACAGTCACTCTCTCTGAATCACACAGTTCTTTGAGAAATCCCTTGCAGCTGTCTTGAACGATTCACTCTCCCTCCGCCTTATGTCTTTTTACACTCTCTTCATTACATAAGTACACACACACACACACACACACACCTTTTGAAGAAAGTTTGTAACCAGGCACTATTGACATAGTATTTTTTTTTCCCTATTATGGAAGTCAGTGGTGACCCAGAACAGCCTGGTTACAAACTTTCTTTAAAACATCCTCCTTTGAGTTGAGCAGAACAAAGGGTTCATACAGATTTGAAACTACTCGAGGATGAGTAAACTATGACAGAATTTTCATTTTGGGTGAACTATTCATTTAGTACTATAAAAGTCATACGACAGTACTGCACACACATACTGACCTAATCCAACAATTAATACAGGGCTACAGCTATACATGTATGAACGAGAAAGAGCTGACTGATGGCAACATTTTTAGGAAGAGCCAAAAAGGCTTCTGGTGCCAGACAAGCAGTTCCGTTACCTTGACGCCAAGCTCACAAACACACACACACACACACACACACACACACACACACTTCCACCTGCTGGTGACAGTCCAGTCAACATCCCCCAGGAACAGCTCCCCTACAGTGCAGTTGTGTAAGAGGCTACATTTCACCATAATGGCCAAGATGCCATGCACCGGAGCCAAGAAAACAGTGAGTTACTCAAGGCAGCCTCCCATTAGCTGACTCGAAGCATTTTGGTAGACGACTTCTTGCTTCAGGCTCTCATGTTGCAATGCTTACAATGTAAATCTCACTGAAATAACAACAGGAGTAAAACAAACTGACAAACTATTGTACTAATATAAATTAAGCACAGTATACTGCACATACATCGTCGTACTAAATTGAATTAACACACTACCTTTAGCCTCTGAATGTATGTGACTGTGTAGTGGGAACAAAATGCTTCTGAAGGTTTCTGAACAGTTAGTTTAACTAAAACTTTAATTAATAAAATTCATTAAAAATAAAAGATTTCGAATTTTGGTAATTGATATATTGATAAAATAAAATAGAAATAAACTACAAAGAAATAAAAAATATATATATTAAAAAGCCATATATATATTTTATTAGTTTATATATATATATATATATATATATACACACACACACACACACACACACATCTGGTTTAGTTCATGGCTTATGCCACTTTAACAATAACCCAATAACCTTTAACTTCCAATGGAAAGAATGAATGGAAAACTGGTACTGGTTCGCATGCACTCTATAGGGTGACGCCAACATTAGTGCCTTGTTCATACATGCTACATGTACACGTAAAAACACCACGTATGACAGTCTGCCCCATGACATCAACACTAAAGACAGACAAAAATAGCAGTATAGGGGTGCTATTCCTGCTTATAATCACCTAAGCAACAGCCTCAGCAGCAGAAAGCAGGGCTCCTCTCAGTGAGGCAGAAACAGACAGGGGATGATGTCTCTCAGGACGCACTGTCTTAAAATACATCTGAAAATAGGCCACCTGACTAGGGCTGTTGGAAATAGACAACTCCAGATCATCCGTCCAGACAAAGACACACACAGGATTAAAAAGCACTCTCTCTCACCACGATAGGGAAATTAAAAGCTGTAAAAGAACAACGGATAATACATGTGCAAAAGCGGATTTAAACAGGTTATGAACTTCTAGCCATTTGCTTAATGAATGAGAGTCTTTTCAGAATTTGTCGGTGAAAATTCTCACCATCCTCCTTTCAATCAATTTATACTCAGTATTCATCATTCAATGCAGAATTAGTTATTTCAACATCTTAATGCACACTTCAAAGAGTAGTTCACTCAAATTTGATCGAGTTACAGATTTACTCACCCTCAGGGCATCTAAGATGTAGATGAGTTTGATTCTTCATCAGAACAGAGAAAGTTAGCATTACATCACTTAGCATTGCAAACATGGATCCTCTGCAGTGAATGGGTGCCGTCGGAATGACGTCCAAACAGCTAATGCAAACACCACAATAATCCACAAGTAATCCATACGAGTGACGAGAAGTGAAGGGAAAAGCTGTGTTTTTAAGAAACAAATGTTATCATTAGGACATTTTAAGCGTCGCCTCTACAACTCCATAATCATGCTTCCTCCGGTTAAAAAGTCCATCCCCTATTGTCTTTGAAGCCCAGCTTGAGGTCTCAGTGAAGTCTTTCTCAGCTTGAAGTCTTTTTAAGCAAAGACGTCTTAATGATAGAATTGTTTCCATGCAAAAACACACAGCTTTTCACTTCACATGATGCTTACTAGAGTTTACTTGTGGATTAATATGATGTTTTTATTGGCTGTTCTGACGGCACCCATTCACTGCAGAGGACCAATCGGAAAGCAAGTGATTTACATTTCTCTAAATCTGTTCCAATGAAAAAACAAACCCATCGGCATCTTGGATGGCCTACATTTTTGTAACTCTTTCACTTTAAATTTTCGGGTGAACTATTCTTCAAAAACACCTGCTTTAAAAGAAAATGGATAGACAAGGTTGTCGGTGTCAGGACATGCATTTACACAAGGATGTACACACATACACACACGCGCATTAAAAAGAAATGAACAGCTGTAGGGGCCCTAAATTTAGATGGACAGAATGTGGGTGACTGGAGCATTTTAAAATAACCAAGCAAATGACATGTATATGTGGGACAGGGGCAAAGGCACCAAGCGCACACAGGAAAGCACAATCATGAGAGAAATTCACGGTTTCACATTCATTCCTGAATTTCTGATGTTCTGTAAGAATAATTACTCACTGAAGTATGTGTTGGGACCGTTTAGTCAGATGAAATGTTTTTATCAAGCAACCACATGGTAACCATAGTTTCTACCAAAATACCGCACTTTCTGCAATTGTTTCTAGGTCTACGGAATATAAAATAAAAAACATATTCATTCTAAGTCTGTAAAACCCTTCCAGAATATTTTTGGCGAGTTGCGGTAAATACCAAGTTACCACAGTTTTATTGCAGGAGCAATAACTGTAACAACTATGGTATTTTTGGCAGAAATTATGGTTAGCAAAGTACAATCTTGTAAACGTAACAGGAAACACAGCTCAAAACATCATATTTCTTTCTCGTACAAACTGGATGCATTATCTACTATCATTAGTTCTAAAGTTTTTTAAATGTATGAAAGAACAACAGTGATCTGTGTATATTGAAACGATCTGATCGCATATTGCATAGCTTGTTGTTGTAGCTCAGGTTGTAGAGTGATGGCATGTGCTAGTGAAACCCTACAAAATACACGATAGGTTCTTATTTGGGTTGCTGGCCAAGAAAATTTACAGCACCCATCGGGAATATTTTCAGTGTAAGATATTTTCTACTCCTCTACCTTATTCTCAGAGAATATTCCCCTCAGATGTCCCCTAAGTGTGTGTGTGTGTGTGTGTGTGTGTGTGCGCGTGCACTTGTTTTTCTGTGTCAGCCAATCTCTCACTGTTTGCGAGTTCATTCACATGTTAATAATCACTGTGCTAATTGGTTGCTTAGACACTATGAGATAACGCCACCTAAGACTTGAAATTGCACGCACATTAATATACACACACTCACTGCCTGTTGATATACATTTGCTGATATTAATAAACGTAGCATCTGTTTTACTGCTACACTCTTAAAATAACTGCTCTTTTTTGGCATGCAGTTTGTGGTACTACGGTAAATATGATTGAAAAGCCATTATGTCTGTGCATGGCCCCGCTTTCTCCTGTTGTCCTTGTTTACAATGTTTAACATTGTTAAATCAAAATTTGGGATTCACACTGAGGTCTAAAACAGAGAATTCTGTGTCAGAGTCAAATGGACTGAGCTGTGCATGACTCTGATTCAAACAAAGCCCTGTTACAATGGCTAGTGCCACACTGTCCACAGTCCATGCACATATCAGACTTGTGTGGTTCTGTTGGGAAGCCCAGTTTGGTTTCATTTGGCATTTAGCGTTTTCTATTCACGACACATAAACAAAGACCTTAGCCAATACGACCACTGACAAATTTAGTGACCCTGACAGAAACAAAACGCATTTGCATTTGGTATTTCTGAGGTCAGAGGTCAAAAACTACCACACACACACAAACAGACAGCCACACATACTGTCTGCTGTCTGAATTTAGGATTGCACATTATTCATACTGTATATTTCTTCTTATCTCCTTATATAGTTCAGCATTGAATTATGGGAGTTATCCTAAATGTTCCTTGGACTCTTCCTTGACCAGGAAACCTATTCCAAGATGAGTAAAAGCAGTGTTATATAACACTGTATTTTAATGATTGCAGAATACATCAGGATTGTGTGTGTGTGTGTGTGCGCTCAAGGGTGGGTGGTGAAGCTGGAGAGATGTTGAGGCTGGATACAATTGCATTTCTTTACATAAGCTAAAAGACTCATTTAGACAACATGAACAATTGTGTTGTATAAGACGAGAGCGCTGGATTAATGTGTCTTCATCAAAAGCTAATCAGAGACGATCCTTTGGAGGTAACACTTTTTTCTAATTTCCATACATACTCACAAAACTGTACCTAAGTTGTGACTAAAGTGGTTGTAAATGAGTCACAAATTAAAAATGAGTGAAAATAATTTAATATGTAATATACTATGTGCACACTGAACACAATGATAAAGACAGCACAAGCTGTGATGTCTGATTCACAAACAAATTACTGGAAATATAGTTTCCACACTAAATCAATTACTGAATATATTTCTGATCCTAAATGAACTGGAACCCACTACTATTTTGTATAATTTGGGTTTCATTTTTGTAGTTTAAAAGACTGGGTTCAGTAAGATTTTTAGTGCATTTGAAATAAGTCTCTTCTGTTCACCAAGGCTGCGTTTATTCTATTAAACACACAGAAAAAGCTGAAATATTGTGAAATATGCTTACAAATTAAAATAACACAGCCTGTGTTTTAGACCCTGTCGATTTTAAGCAGCCATGACAACATGATCCTTCAGAAATCATTATAATATGCTGATTTATTGCTCAAGAAACATTAATATTTTTGAGCAGTCTGACAAAGATTTTTTTGATGAATAGAAAAAAGAATTTATTTCAAACATAAATCTCTGACTGTCACTTTTGATTCATTTAATGTTGCTGAATAAAAACACAAATTTCTTTAAAAAAATACTGACCCAAAACTTTTGAAAAATACAATTTATCACACCGCAAAAGCAGAAGCTATGCATTCCAAAAAGAAACCCTAAAGCACTTCAAAGCAATCACTTATATGGATAACCGAGCGTCGTAGCCATGTAACTATACAAGTCATGTCATCTTCTTTAGGAAGAACAGTTCCTTTACGAAAAGAGACATCATTTATTTTGCTAATAGTGCTGTATGGCACACAGTACTGATACTGAACAGCTCTAGGTCTTTGACAGTAGACTGGAGTGCATCCTAGTCACAGAAACAGTTAGACTGAAGGTCATTTGTCTTAGTGGTCACCCTGAATAACTGAAAGCAAACCATAGCCAAAAGCATAATGGAGAGCACATATTTAGTCTTTGATTTGAGTCCCAGTGTTCTTGACTGTATTAAATGAATGTGAATTGGGTAGACAGCTTGTGTCTGCCTCCCAAATCTCTGTCACTGTGTAAGCTGTATCATTTAATCCGTACGTATGTGACTGCACAGCTGTGACAGCTGGCTTTATGAGGTCATATGACAGAGCCATCTGTACACAAATGGAGCAGCTCTTAGACTCACACACACACACACTTGACCTCATACCCTTGATTCGCCAGATAGACGCTCTAAATGAACTCAAAGTGGAGCACAAGTTGGTGTGCAATCAATGGGACGTGTTCTGTATGGTCTCTATGGTGACACTATGACTGAGGTGGTCAAATAGTAGGATGGAAAGAAACAGGCAGAGAAAGAGAGAAGTGTTCTGAAACCCGATAGCCAATGGGAGAGGAACTTTAGGGCTCTTGAAATATGATAGGCCAAGGCAGAGAAGGACTTTCTGTAATGCGATGTGGTTGCTGCTGTCCGTCTCTAACCACCGACAGGTGCTCTGGGAGTGTTTCCTCACAGTTTCCGTACAATGTCACGTGGCCCATCCAACACACACCTATGAGCCCTATGAGAGGTACTTTCAAAACAAAGACAGGACATATGATACTCTGTCTAAAAACAATTCTTATACACAGATATGAAGTGACAGACCGGTATATGGTTAGGCCAATCGATGCGTTACAACTTATTCATAAATTACAAAGAAAAATGTAGGCAAAAAGAGTAAAACATATTGTACATAACCCCCCCAAAGAACACACTGATGACCCTCATGATATAGATATTGTTTCATCATTGTATTATGTAAGTTATATATCAATATTATATCGCCTTGCTTCCTAAATATTGACACTGACCCTATCTAAGCTGACCACTATAGAGAAGCTCAATCCATATATTATCTTACCCGTGTATCTTTGTACAGCAGTCTGCTGTTCATGCTACAGTCTGCCATACGCTTTAGTCTGTAATGTTCTAGCTCTTTCAATGACTCACTAAGGAAAAAGCATTTTTAGCAGGACACAGAAGAAGCATGTCTCTCTCTGTGCCAATTCAGTTAAAACTATTTGCGAGCAGCAGGGTGCTAGGCTATTTTAGCCTGTCTATTTATACTGAGCGTCCTAAAATGCATGAACTCCTTCCTGTGTTATTGGCATACCAGAGAAACACATGGGCAGAAAGACAGACAGAGTGGACAAATAGTAATGCAGAAAAAGTGTGAATGGATTATGGCATGGCAGCCTGGTCTATACTTCAGGTGGCATTTATGAAATCGCTAAAAAACACATCAATTCCTAACTAATTAACAATATAATAATAGCGTCTATATGTGGGTCGCTATGTAAAGGTTTGAAGAAAGACACTTTCATAAGGAAATACTGATGGCCCCATTTTTTGTGCAAAAAAAGAACGAAAGTAAGAAAAAAAAAAGGAATTACTTATATATATAATAGTATGAGTTAAAAGAAACTATTTATTATACTAAAGATTTTTATAAATAGCGCTTTTAATAAACTGTTTTTTTATATAAGAAATGACAAATCGCTTTACGAAGGAGGTCCCTCACACAATGATTGCATCTGGGGTCCACAGCATCTAAATGATTGAAAACCCCCGATCTATGCACAAGACTCAACCTCAAATCTAGATCAGTGACGTTTGGATTCTCCCTATCCAATCCGTGACCCATAAAATAGGTTATAATATTAATACCAAGACCTAAAACCTTTAACATCTCTGGGGATGGACTAGTCCTACATTCACGTGTCACACTTACAGTGAATCGGGTCAAACTAAACCAAGGCCAAATAAATACTGTATAGGCCACAACTGCTCGGTGAAAACAAACTATATTAAACCGAGCTTGCCGTGATGAGAGGCGTGGTCTGTAAAGGACAAGGGGGCGTGTCTCTGGGCTTCCACAACAACTGGAAACGCTTAGAAAAAGGGGGCGTGTTCGCCTTGCAGACTATTTGTGCATCCTTCTGTTTCAGTTGCACATCTTCAAAATTAATGTTTTGCTTGCCAAAGCGTCCATTCGGTAGGCGACCTACAGTATAAAATCCAGCAACTAATTTAAAGAGGCTGATGGCTGTCATGTGAGTGAAAAAAAAAAAAATCGGTGAGCCATCAAAGCCGCGCTAGTCCGATTACAGCCCCCGAATCCCGCGCACATGATCCCCGCGCTGCCGGGCTCCATTGCCCGCTGTTGTAACCAAACACGCTACACGCGCTACGCACTCACAACAGGTGACTGTGCAATATTAATAAGCTGTTCCGAGCGTAATGCAACCTCTTTATATGAGTGTCGAAACAAAGATTTGAAATTATGCACACACAAAATGTTTACTTCTACCTCCGAGAGCATCTAACGTTATGTGCTGTTAACTCACCTCGATCCATTTTTGAGCCTCTTGAAACGCTGGTTCTGGGGTAGCATCAGCAGATTCGGCTTGATCCAGATGGGCATTTGAAGCCGAATCGTCTCCAGGACTGGCCATTTCCGAAACAAGGGTTTAGCAAGACAGCCTAGATAAGATATCCAGCGCTCCGCGAACAGACCTGCGTGTTTACTTCAGATCATTCGCCGTAATAGAGGACTCGGTCAGTATGCTCAGCTCGAGCGTTCACGGCGCGACACTGCGGTTCTCCAGCGCTCAGCAGCACTGCAGTGAACTGCACTTTCTACCACGCGCGATGCAATACGAGTCCGACCTCCGCTGCTAAAAATATAAGCTAAAAAAACAGCAGAGGTCTCCGTTCAGCCAATGCGTAAGGGGCAGCAAGGCGAGCGCATCAGCCTCCCTGTCTCTTCTCAAATAGAACGGGAGACTGGCATGCGCGAGAACGCGGGGGAATGGAATTTAACGAGAACAATAGGGCAGTTCCGTTACCGCTCCAGTTACGGCCAGACATCCCTCTTTCTCTCTCGCGGTCTTTATGTAATATTGTATTATAAAATAATCTTCCATCCTCTCTCAATTTAGTACTTATTAATATTAAGTAAAATTAGATTTGCATTTTCTAAAGTAAAGACAAGTATTTGAATGGTTGCACAAATATTAGGTGCATTCATAATTGGAAAAAGTTGGACAGAGGGAGACAGAGATTTCTAGAAATATGCAAGGGAAATGGATAAACAAAAAAAAAAGACTCCTGTGCTCAGTACCTTGTCAGATATTTAGTAAAAATCTATTGTCCCCTGGAATTTATTTCAGAGTCCAAGAAAAAAATCACACCTTATATAATGCATCTGTTAAGTACTTGACGCTTAAATCAGGTTAGCTACTCAATTACTGTTCCATATAAAATCAAATCATCATTTAGGCTATTAGAGTAGCCGTAAATAATTTATGATTTATTGAAAGACAATAAACACGCTATAATATCTTTAATATATCAGCGTATAAATATATAGAAGTATGCCTAGAGGTTAAATATGAGGAAACAGATTTAAACAATCAACAGAACGCAGTGCTCTATTTTGGCACACAAACACATGTTTTAAATGTCTGTGGTATTTTTGCCTTAAGTCCTTGTTTATTTCTAAGACTTTGTAGAGTGTGCCATTTTTGCATGCACAGTCACATTAGTGAAGTTTCGCAGGCAAAACAAGGTGCATTACCTACTGTAGTAATACATGAAGCACAGCTCACACTAAAGTCACTTTCAAAGTTGCAAGGATTTCTATTAAAATTACTGAATTTCTATGTGAGAATTCACAAAACAACAGTAAATAGGACTGTACTTAAGAAGTGCCTTTAATTATGAATCTGTAAACTACTCAAAATTGAGGATATTTAAATACTTTAGCCTTTGTTCAGAATATTGAATATCATTAGTTATCAGCTGTAGCTTGTGTAACCAAATAAACATGCTCCTGAATTACATTTTAGGCCAAGAAGTTTAAAGGTCATAGGTTTATTTCTTTATAATTTATTTATTTGCAACTTAAAGTACGACCAGTTGGTGGTGCTGCAATCATCTCAAATGGGGAGAAAAGGAGAAGAAATAATAAGACTAAGCAAAAGGTTTGAAAGGTTTTAAAACTTGAGCTAAAGCTTGTCTATTTGTTATATCACCTTAAATAATATATATTATGTATAACTAAAACTGAAATAAAAAAACTTTACTAACACCCTAACTAATTAAAAACAAAAATTCTACAAAATTATTAATTACTAAAACTGTAAATTTAAGAAAAACTGAATATTCTTATAAATAATATTAATTAAAACATACATTATACTATTTTAATTATTTAAATAAAATAAATGTTTCTTCTAGATAGCCTATTTTATACCAGTGGTTTTTGGGGACCCACGGCTCTGGACATTTTGCATGTCTACCTTATTCAACAACTGAGTGTGTCAAATAAAGTAAAAGTCCTGAAAAATAACCAATAGGTGTCATTACACTCCAGATTTGGCGCTCCGAGTCACATCAGGTTCTTGTCAGTCACCATGCGCCCTCTGCAGCAGGGGCGGAGGCGGAGCTAATACTGTGCTAATTAATGCGTTTGGGCTGTACCCACCATTGATGACCTCGTTATTTTTAAAAAATATATACTATATAATTACTTTGGTGTTGCAAGGATAAAGCCAAGATAACAGATCTTCTCATCTTGAAATGCCTCAGCAGCAGGGATGTGCGATATATAGTCTGCGATCGAAAACACTCCGCGACAGAGCGCGAGCTTATGAAGCCCAGACCAGTGCACGAGCACATTTACAGTGTGTTCTTAGTTTTTTTTTTTACAATAGCTCAATAAATAAAAAGTTAATGATTACTTTTAGACATAATATATTTCCCATCTTTGATCTTTTGCTTTCATCAAAAATCAAACAGCCACTGTTCTGCGTCTCTGAGCAACACGATGCTGTTTCGTTTTTTGAATGAATCACTCGTTTGAATGACTCGGTTCAACACAATGACTCACTTATTAAAAGTGATTTGCTGCCATCGATTGGCGGTTTTAATTTCCGACGTTTTCATGTTTAAAGGGGTTATATGGTGGCACTTTTTCAAGCTGTTTGGACTGAAATGTGTGTTGGGAGTGTGTGTACCAAACCACCCTACAATGATAAAGATCCACAGGTAGTTTTCTTTTGATTTTAATAAAAATAAGTTGCCCCTTCTGAAATCAAGCCATTCTCAAATGCAGGCCACTCCCACAATAGTTGATTGACAGCAGCGTGTCACACAGACTGAACTGGTGTCTTACGAGTGAGCCGTCATCAGACCGAGATGCAGAGACAAGCAAGACTCCCAAGAGATTGAGGTGTTTTGTTGTTAATGTATTAATGAACTTAGCAGTTTTGATTTACATAGTGACATCTGAGTGACTGAAGGCAGAAGATTAACCTTACATTTGGTTCTGAAGGGAAACGCCCCCTTGATGAACCAAATGCGTTTATGTTCGCGAGAATCATTCATGATCCAGCCTCACCTACAGAAGCAGTGAGTATAATGTATTTTAATGAATCTT
>JAUMHP010000040.1:215-20495 GCA_032361065.1 Enteromius trimaculatus | reverse complement strand
CAACATTTCTAAAGAATGCTTTCAGCACCTTGTTGAATCAATGCCATGTAGAATTAAGGCAGTTCTGAAGGCGAAAGGGGGTCAAACACTGTATTAGTATGGTGTTCCTTATAATCCTTTAGGTGAGAGTATATTATATAAACAAAAACATTTATTTTGGATGCGATCAATCATGAGTAATTATTGCCCCAAACTTTTTTTTATTGCATAATATCTCATACAGTTACCAAAATTATAAAGGCATAGGACACCCCAAAATGTAATTTTTGTTGTCTTAATTTACTCACCCTTATGTTGTTCCAAAGCTTTATTATTTTCATAGTTGACGTCAGCTAATATCCATGATAATAGCTTAATAATATTGAATTAAAAAACAGGAAACTTATAATAATGTGTTAAAAATGTTTAAAAATCTATTTTCTGAGGAAAGTAGTTAATGTACATATGCACACACACTACATCTCATCAGTGATATGAAATATGCCCTAAATTATAGAATGACAATATATGCCAATTGCGTTGTGGGAGTAAGGGCAGAGTAATGCATATGCATTCATAAAATGCATAAATATTATTTTAGATTCATTTTATTTTTTCACTGTGAGCACACTTTGCCTCATCAACTATTAATAGCAATAGCACTGTGCTTAATTATTGTCTTAACTGACTTTTACTGTCTTGAATTCAAAAATGTGTTAATAAGCACCCCGAAGCACTTCACAAGGATAGATTTGTGCTTCTGTGGTGGAGGTTTCACAGTCACCCACTCATATAGGCGACAATGTGGAAGTGGGAGGCTAATGTCATTGTACTAATCAAAGCCTGGGCTAATAGCTAATGCTATCAAAGAGTGATGAAGCAGTCCATTCATCTTTACAGAGACAGCAGCTCTGCAGACCACACTGCGCGAGAGAACTGTGCACTTCAAACAATGTTTTGTGAGATCATCAAACAAAAGGCGTGTGGGTATTTTCAACCCTGCAATGTGAACATGTGGATGTTTTTGTTTGATATGATAATCTCATTGATATGTATGAGATACTGTGAGAAAGGGGAGTGAAGGTCTATGTGTGGAAGGTAACATAACAATAGGCAATGTGATATTAAAGGATGTCTGTGACATTTATACATTGCAGGGAATATAAGAGAACCTGATGATAAAGTAAGATCAACAAAAAATTGTAGTACATTTTGTCATTGCAGGAGTCTGAACAAGGCCACACAAGTAAATATGAAGAGATACGCATTGCATTAAATTCGAGGTGAAGTTATCAGTTACAGAAACTAGATTTGTGATATACATATGATCAGACGAAACGAGTATTTTCTGCACAAAAAATAAATCAAATAAAAATAAAAAATACACTTTCTTCAAGCCATAGGTCGGTTTAACAGATAGTCCCGCCCCCAAACTCACGCTATTGGTTGAGTCGGTGAAGGCTAGTTCACATAGAGAACACACGATGTTTAGACTTTTAAGGGAATTCAACATATAAATAAACTATTCATAATTATTGAAGCATAAATGTGACTGAAAAAATAACTAACTTTCAGCGTTGAGAAACAACGCATTCAGCTCATTGTTTAAGAGACGTGTTATCGTCGCCCCCTGTTGAACAATTGTGTTTAGCGCATTCTCCACCAAAACAAGGGTTTTGATAAGAATACTGCATAGACAGACAAAACACAGCCTGGACTCCAGAGTCAACTTTATAACTGACAGATGTAAGAACGACATGGTTTAATAAGCAAGCCTTTACATTTCATTTAGTAAGTTTTAATTAACATATTTTACTACATTTGCACATAGTCAGAATGTTTCTTCTTAATTTAAAAAAACACACAAACCCATACAAAGACTTTACTTACAACATATATATTCCAATACAGAGCACTTAAACAACACTTTACATTACACACAACATCATTGTTGATAAAGCAGAAAGGTATAAGATAAAAATACTGTAAACTGTAAAATACGACAAAAAAAAAAAAACATCAAGCGAATAAAATAATGGTACTAACAATTGTAAATAGGCACATGAGTAACATTTAAACCTAGAACATGAATATTTAAATATCAACTGTACATAATCATTTCATGTTTTGGTGCACATGCAGTTGTTTTAAAGTGAGCTTAAAAAGTTCAATGTTCATTTGGTATTATTTTTAATACATCAGTTATATCTTCAAGTTTATATCACAAGTTTGCATGTGCTCAAAGTGTTTACTCAAGGTTATACTCATAGATGTTGTGAAATATTCACTCATGCTGAGGTTAAGCTGTAATATTTAGATCATCTGTTGGTCAAATGACTTTTCACAAATTTTAAGTTCAACTTGATGACTAGTAGCCACTAAAATCTGTGAAGTTTTTCTCTTTCAAATGCGTTTGCAATACCATTTCTAAAGAAAATGTTGTTATTCATTTGCTCATTAGTGACCGTAAAGCCATTTATAACATTACAAAAATGTTTAGAACAAGTAAGTGCTATTTAATAGGGGTTTCACAAAATATGCACAATTATGTAGCACCACTGCCTTTAACAGATATGTTATTTAAATAGAAATATATGAATCAGCATCCTAGAAAGATTTCTCAGTGATGGTGTGACACAAGACTGGACTAATGGCGGGTTTTGCTGTATTTTTGATCAAATAAATGCAGTCTTGGTGAGCACAAAAATATTTTTGAAAATCTTTCAGGCTCCAGACTTTTAAATGATAGTGTAAATGGGAAAAAATAGAGCACAAATTGCATTTACAACGACCAATATCATCCAAAGTGCACCTTGGCACATTGCCACTGAGGTCTGTGGTCTCACCTTCTTAAAATCCCTAAATATTTGGGAGTGATTCAAAGAAGCTCTTAGTGCATGAGAAACACGAACCAAACATGACCAAATGATTGCTTATGTCATTGAAATAATCTGTTGTAGCTTCAGTGGGCGCTAAAAGCATGAAGAATTCTGGCTTAGATGGGATGATTCTGTTACCACATGAAGGCTGGAGAGACCACAAACACCAAACTGACTCCCGTGTTTATTGGTTTCCAGATGACTAATCAATGCTTGGACTGGAACCGAAGTCGTCATATGGTTACTGCTGGAGTCTACAACTTTTGGCGACGCCAAAGCTAACTCAGCAAAACTATATATAAAGTCGATGGCAATAAATAGCGGCAGTGTAAACTCTGCTCCTGACCATTCCCACCCTTATAATGACATACTCTAGTGATTTGAATACTCTGTGGTGCAGAGGCCACAGAAGTCAGTATAGAAAACAGAATACTGGGAACGTATCAGAGGAGACCCTGAGTGAGTTGAAATCGCTTCTTCTCATGTCTGAGCCAATAAAAAAATCTTGGATCAAATTCATAAAATTGAAAAAGGGATAGTTCAGCTAAAAAAGAAAATGACTTACTTTCTAAATGGTAATATCAAACATGAATAAATAAAAACATATCAAACATGAATAAATAAATACTTGTACAATGTTACAACATTTCCTGTTTCAAATAAATGCTATTCTTTTTTATTTTATTTCCATCAAAGAATCCTCTATCGCCGTTTCCACATAAATATTAAGCAACACAACCGTTTTCAATGTTGATAATATTCAGAAATCTTTCTTGAGCTGCAAATCAGCATATTACAATGATCTCTGTAGGACACTGAAGACAGCAGTAATGATGCTGAAAATTCAGCTTTGACATCACAGGAATGACTTACTGTACATTTGAAAATATATTACAATAAAAGTTATTTTAATTATATTTAACTATACAGTTGTTACTGCATGTCATAATTGCATTAAAATAATCTTACCAGCTCCAAACTTTTGAAAGGTTATGCATCCCATGTAAATTGTTCAAATAGAAACATTAATTAATAGAATTATATATTGCTTAAAAATATTAAAAATCAAGCATTTACCTTCCTTTGTGTTTAGCCTCGATGATAAAAAAAAAAAAATCAAAACAGAAAATTCTCATTCCAATTTTTATCTACTTCAAGTAAATGTAAATTCCGCGTTGAAGCAGAAGAAATAGAATGAGGAAGACTTCTTTTCCACTCATCTCTATCAGAGCATTTTCAGCAAAAGTTCATATGTAGCATTTATGATTCCCCATGAGAATACAGATCTCTGGAAGTTCAAATGCACACCCCGAAACAGACGGCTCACCTTCCTGTCCCTCTCTCTCAAAACGTTTGCCAGTATCACCCTGCAGGACCGAAACTCCCCTCCAATCTGTACTTGTGCATGAGACTTAACTAAATTGAGAGGGTAAAACACCACCCCGAGACCCGCTCCCAGAATCCCTCCACATACAAAGTCATTAACCAAGTGCCCGGCCTTTGTCTCGGCTTCGGGGAGCAGTTCCTTAATGGGTCCACGCAAGCCAAAGAAAAAAACATTGCTAGGGCCATTTCTGAGTAGGATTGGAACAAGGCCACGGTAAAGCTCTCGGATGCCATGTTGTTGAAGCAAAACACGAAAAATATGCGCTGTGTTCTGAAAGTTTCCATGATGACGTGGGTCCTGCAGTAGAGTTTGAACCCTCTCGAAAGGCGTCAAGATTGCTTCAGCTGTTCCTGCTAAAACTGCCGCGATGCTGTCCATTAACAGGACGGGGGTTTGAGGGGCGTGTAGCCGCAACAACCTGGAGAAGTCCTCATAGAGGCCAAACATAATTGCTATAGTGCTGCTTTTCTGCAGTAGAGGTGGCAAGATGCCGCGGTACAGTGTGCGCAAACCGTCCCTCTGGAGCTGGCGCACCGCTTCCCATGTCTGCACTCCGAACAACTGCTGGCGGAACAGTGCCTTGTGTATGGGAAACGTGATCACAATGTTGGCGAAGGCTGCGACAGAACCGCACAAGTAGTGTTTCTGAGTCTGCAGTGACTCTTGGTCGTGGTCAGCGGAGGCCATGGTCCTCATTGATAGCCAGTCAAATGTCGAAAATGAGGATCGGAGGTGACATCATCTGGTGCATGAAATATAATCTGATGAAAGAAGAAAAAGAAATAGTCATTAACAAAAAAATGACTTAAGTGTAACAATTTAGCATTGCTATGAACTTAAGGGTTTAGTTCACCCAAAAATGAAAGTTCTGTCAATAAATACCCTCATGTCGTTCCAAGATCTCCATTTATCTTC
Organism: Enteromius trimaculatus; assembly: GCA_032361065.1. NCBI lineage: Eukaryota > Metazoa > Chordata > Actinopteri > Cypriniformes > Cyprinidae > Enteromius > Enteromius trimaculatus. The sequence goes on along the minus strand of JAUMHP010000040.1, from coordinate 15,335 downwards.
AGAACACAAATTAGGATCATTTTAATGGAATCTGAAAGCTCTCTGCCCCTCCTCTGACAGCATGTGTCCTTGCACAAATTAAGGTCCAGAAATGTAGCAAGGAGATCGGTAAAATAATCCATGTGACGTCAGGGGTTCAACCATAATTTTTCAAAAATATAATACATTTACTCTTTTATTTATCTCCTCTGCATCACCCTGGCAGCATTTTGGAGTGTATTCACTGACTTGTATGTTGATAAATCAAAGCACAAATAATTAAGAAAATGTACCTGCATGGCACAGATGACACACAACAGCATACACTGTTTACATTCAGTGGATACACCAGGGGCCTGTTCCATAAAACAAGTTTACCAAATAAGCCAGGCTTATGGTAGATAGTCTGACTTATTTTAATGCTAATTAACTGGCAATAAGTCGGACTATCTGCCATAAGCCTGGCTTATTTTGTAAACTTGTTTTATGGAACAGGCCCCAGGACGGCGCAGAGGAGATTAATTATTTTTGGGTGAACTGTCCCTTTAAATAAAGTAATGCATATGAATTTTGCATTATCTTGGTTCCCTCCACAAAAACCCAATAGCATTTTATGCACTGGCTTTTGGATTACTGCAGATAAAAAAAAACAACACAATCATAATCAACAAAATGCATAAGAATCATAATCTAAAAAGTGAACGCAACTTTTAGGAATTAGGAGTTTTGATTTCTAAATACAGTCAATAGAAGTGGGCTATAAATGCGGTCCAAGACTTCAGAGTCAGCATCTCTAAGCTGCTGACAACTCTTTCAGTCTTTATTTAAAATCCATTTCCCTAAAAGTTTTAGTTAGAACAGCTTCTAAATCATGCAGACAAACAGCTCTTAATCGAGTCCAGTCTTTATGAAGCTGGCTAAATTTTGTTCATGATATTCAGCAGCATTATATTTTGCAAAAAGAGACAGAGAATAAATATGTTAGAATAAAAATGTTTTTTTATTTTTTTTTTAACTACAGCAAATCGCAATCGATAAGGAGAATCAGAATTGGTCTTGAGAAAATTCAATATTATGTTGCAAAATAAATGTGAAAATATCACACCTCGTATTAATCATAGACCTTTTTTCATTCAAACAACCTATGGACTTCAGGACGATTGAAACATAAGTATACAAAAGGACATAAGCGATCTATCGAAATTATTATTAAGCTGCACAACTATTTTCAACTGTGATAAAAAGAAATAGCATATTAAAGCATATTAGAATGATAAAATTGAACAGCTTTATCAAGCACACCTCAAATGATTTGGCTTATGGAGGAAAAAATTACATCATTTTTATGTTGAATGCCTTTTGGAGGTTTGCTGAGGACCCCTAGTGGGCTCCAGTCCTCTGCTTGACAACCACTAGACTGGTATGTTGAATTAGTATAGAAATCAGGTATCCCTAGACCCTAGTAGACTTTAATGTGAAGGATACCAATTCATTCTACATTGCTAGGATAGCAGGAGCATCTCTATAACTAGTTTCTCTGTAGGAATCCAGTGTAAAAGATACCATTGGACTATGACCTTCACCACAATATAAGTTAGCAGCCTTTAGTATTGCTATAAAATCAAATTAAATAAATATCGGGTTTAATCCGAATCGCTTTCATAATATTTTTGGTATATTATCTGTCTTCAAGCAAGCGGTGTTGGCAAATACTATGGTTACCATGGTAATTCTTGCAAAGGCGTGAGCTGTAATGTTTATGACAAAGACAAATCAAACCAACCGCGCCCGTTCTTCAGAAAAGCATTAAGTTTATCATTTGAACCGAATCACTGAATTATTTCGCACTACAAAAATGAAGCGTCTTCATATTCACTAAAAACGAGCTACATAATGCCAAAACACCACATCACGCTAAAATTTGATCATTGTTTGTTTGCCCGCAATGAAATGTCTCTGAATGAATACATGATAAAATATCCCCCAGAATCTGATGATTAAGTGATGCACATTTGATAAATATTGACAGCTTACCTCATTTCATTCGCTTCCGTCGCGCACATGTATCTCAACACGCTCGCGCGCGTCCCGCGATCTGATTGGCCTGATGATGACATCACTTGACGTACTGATCCGAGCGCTTCATTTTCCTCTAGCTTTACGGCGCATCTCCTGATCCGAGATCAGCTGTGTCTGAAAAAATAAATCGATGGCTTTTCTAATGAAATTTGTGCGTTTTCTTTGAGAGAGCTTTTGGTGCCGCACAGCAGAGCACAGTTTCACAGAGTTTGGTATACGCAACAGCAGAACAATATCTAGGTCATTGAACATGGTAGCATTTTCAGAATTAAATTTTCCTATGTCTTAGGAACATAGGAAAAATACTCTGAATGTAATCTAAAACATTCAAGATATTTGCATGTTATTGAGGACATCGGTCCCTGTTTTGGGGGGAAAACACGTGAGGTGTTATTAGGCGGTAGAATGGCGATGGAGAAAAAAACCTGTCAAGCGTTTGATCAATTAACCAATAAAAATGAAGGAACAAAATGATCAACAGCTTGCACCTGCAATAGTAATTAAATTGTTCCTCATTTAGCTAGCGGTTGTGTTGTTTAAATATATACGTGTAAAAACAGAACTCCTTCTCTGTGTCTCTTACATCTTGCGTGTTGTTCTTCAGCAGTAAAGTAAGTAGTTTGGAGTTTTAATTTGTTTGTTGTTTTGTTGTACCTTGTGTTTTCATATTTGTAGTCATCTTTTCCTAAGAAAAACTAAAGTGAAACGATGGCTGACAAACCAGATATCAGTGAGATCTCTCAGTTTGACAAGACCAAGCTCAAGAAGACTGACACTCAAGAGAAGAACACACTTCCAACTAAAGAGAGTAAGTTTGAGTTTTGTAGAGCGCTCATCACCTGGAGTATTTGTGGAGAAAGTTGGGGTGTGTGTGTGTGGTGTGTGTGTGTGTGTGTGTGTGTGTGTGTGTGGGTTTTTTTTTTTTTAAACCTTTCCGTTTCTTTCAGCCATTGAACAGGAGAAACAATGTCAGGCATAAACTCCCTTCACCAAGGGCAAGATGTGGAGAACTGTGAGATGGCAAGTCCCTTTAAGCAGAAGAAGGCTTCTCATAACCACCATTCACTAATAGCCCTAGGCTGGAGTGGAATATTTGCCCTCATAGTTTTAACCTGTGTATCAGACCATCCTGAGATGGCTGATTTCACGATTCTGATCTGTCACTGAAGAGTCAGCTTTGTACTGAGGCTGTCTAACACTGTTCTTTTGTAAATCCATTGGAATGAAGATGTGTTTTATTTGCCCTCTTCTTTGGTGAAATAAACCTTTTCAAATGAATTCCTGTGTCCGGGTATTGTTTCCCGTGTGGGTGTGGGTTTTTTTTTTTTTTTTTTTTCCCACCCAATTTTTGAAAGTTTGTTAAAAGCTGTATTGACCTAGCTGTAAATTTAACACTTAAAATCCGCAGTAGAAAATTTCAGCTGGAAGGCCATTTTTAGTGTAAAAACTTCTTGAGCCTTTTTTTTTTTTTTTTTTTTTTTTTTTTTTGACCTGATCACTCAAGTCTGGTAACATGTGAACTAAAAATGCTTAGAACACAAGCAAATCTTACGTGCAAAAATTAGTTGTCCTGTATAACTGCCTTCAAATCCTTCAAGATGTGCCACACCGTGTGTGTATATACATCTGAGAGCGGCCTATATGTTCTGTACAGGCAATATATTTAATCACTGGCCGGCAGTACCAGAGGTCTGCGCTGCTTTCACTGCCTGCAGGCCAGCAGAGATGTGATGGACGTTCACAGCTTTAGCATGGGTGACAGCGACAAGTGTCGCATACACCGGAATGAAAAACTTCACAACCCTAGAAATGTTGAAAAGGTCATGGCAAATATTTCCCCTCAGAAAATCCACCATATGCAGAAAATATAAGGTCACAAACTGCACATTATAACTGACGTGAAAAAATAAATGTCAAGTAGTTTTTCTTCTAGAATAATTTTGGTTTCTGTATCTCATCTTACAAACACAAACATTTGTCTTTAACTTTGTTTCACACAAACCTTTCTGCATTATTGGATTGTCATCACACCACTTTCTTTCCATTTTGACTGTTCTACTATATCTGATATAAAATTAAATTGCTTTCCATCACTAGATAACAAAACTTAGAGGCAACCACAGCCTTCTGGTGAATAAACATCCCTTGTTAAGCTGAACTTAACATGAACTTGGACTCTCAGAGCACTTTTCAGAGAACACTCAATGGAAAGTATAATATCCAATATTGACCACAAGCCAGCGTATTAACTTTTTTTTGCATTCCTCACGATGTCTGAGCATTCCACACTTCTTTATTCTCCACTGAAAAATGCATTATCATATTTACTTAATTTTAAAATGTGTGTTTTTCTGAATATCAGAAAATACAATTATATAGAATGTAAAACATACTTTTTAAAGTTTGCTTTAATTGAAATAAAAATCATATATAGAGCTTACTTTATGACATGATATCGACAGGTACAGCTTAGAATCCTTATGAAAGCAAATAAGACCACTATGTACATGAACGAGCTTTTATGTTCAAATATGTTTTATTTATATTTCACTCACGCTGAGAAAACACCGAATACTTTAAAAATAAGCTATATTTAATGCTATTTTTCCAAACAAGATTTTTAAACCAGATTTTATAAATAATTTTTATAAAAGCTAAAAGGGTAAAATAAAAAAAAGGTTAATACCCACGAGTGCTCCACCAATAGGCAGCTACGTAATGGCATGAGCCAATCACGTGTTCCGCCTCTTGCACAAAACCCCGCCCATTCCGTTTCATTCACTGTGCAATACGGACGTAAGTTACTACATTATTTATAGTCGAACAGGAACAGTCACGGGTCTCACTATTACTAAATTCATTCAGAGCAACCGTCAGCATACATATGCCCGTTAAGTCGATCACTTATTTGTTTATCCGTTGAATTACTGTTTAGCTCCGAGTTAGATCAACATGGAGAACGGCCTGGAAAGCACAGGAGACAGTCGTCTGGATCAGGCTGTCACGCAGTGGCTGCAGTATGACAAGGTAAAACCAAACAAATGCTGCTGTGTAGCTTCAAATAGCTTTAAATGTGTAAAATCCGACCTATTTCGTGTTGAAACTGAAGTTTAGTAGCTTGTTACCTAACTTGGCTTAAAAATTCATTTTAAGTGGCTCATTAACCAACAGCTCATTAAACAGTGAAGAGAAATACCCCGACATTGCTTTATAATGTAATGATCCACTGAGGTTTTTTCATAACTAGACCTGCTTGTACAAGATACTTTTCAGGAAGTGCTCTTACTAACTAAATTAATTACTCAACATGATCTGAACTGCCATTCAGTCAGTTCCTGATTGACATGCCTTTATTTAATATAGATTTTTACTCCGCAACTGATCTACCCTGCATAAAATTAGTTTAGCTTCTTACTCTCATTTGTCTCACAATGGTAAAATCAATATACACTGTTCAAAAATTTGGGTTTAGTAAGATTTTACTGTTTTTAACATACTGTCTCTCATGTTAACCAAATCTACATGTAGTTGATCAAAAATACCATACAAACAGTAATATTTCTATTTAAATATGTTTTGAAATATAATTTATTCCTGTGATGCAAAGCTGAATTTTCAGTAGTTATTACTAAGTCATGTGTTACGTGATCCTACATAAATCAGGATCCTGATTTTTATTCCCCCCTGATTCTTTGATGAAAAGAAAGTTCAAAAGAAAAGAACTGATTTGACATAGACATTTAAATGTATGTACTGACATGTTCAGAACTAATGTCATATGGATTTTCACAGGATAAAAAAATATTTAAAAAAACAAAAAAAAACAAACATGTATTGGCAAATCGCAACTCACAGATCATCTTAGAAGCAAGAGATTTAAGAATAAGCCTTCAATTTATATAAAGAGAAACATTTACATTTCTCAACAGGAGTGGAAATGGGCAAATGGGCAATCAAACACATGAAGGAGTAAATGAGAATTGTGCTTGAAAAAACAATGAAGCATGGCATAAAGCTTTCTAGAAAGTTTTATAGACTGTCCCTGTTACAAAGATACAGTATAGACGCCAATTAAATGTAAATCGGTGTCAATGGACAGTTCCATAAAATTACTTACAATGCATATTAGTGTAGTGTCATTACAATAATTGGAGTCTTGTGCTTAACTGGGTCATGTGAAACAGTGGAAGGTCTTTGATTAACTTAAACTTAGTCAAGTCAAATTAGGCATTGAGATGATTTCAGCCATTTTCACAGTGCCAAAAATCAATGTACACAATATGTGTTTAACTCTAGGATTTTTTTAACTGTATATTGGCTGTGTATTTACCAAAATGATTGTATTGTCCTGGGTGCTGCCCAGACAGGTCATAATAAGAGTTTATGCAGTCAAGAAGGGATCAGAGCCTATCGCTTGCATCCTCATATGGTCTCACTTATTAGTTTATGAACGCATATTGTGCCTCACATGGTGGACAGTAGACCTGTAGACACACACAACACTAATCAGAATTATCAGGACACAGTGCCTAGAGATATAGATGCTCTTTTCATCCCCCATTCTCTTTCTTTTATTGTCACTGCTATATAATACCGATTCTTTTTTTTCTTTTTTTTTTGTGAGTGCACATTATTTGAAACCTAGAATATATATTTTTTGTATGTTTACAGAATCCAAAGACGGCTGCTGCTGTGCGGTCTATGGTTAAGGATAGAGCCATGTCAGAGCTGCAGAAGTGTTTCGGGGCCCGTATGGAGTTTGGGACAGCAGGACTTAGAGCCGCCATGGGACCTGGAGTGTCCTGCATGAATGACCTCACCATCATACAGACCACGCAGGTTATCCTTTCACTCTGAATAATATACAGGAGGCTTAAGCTATGACATCAGATTAGGGTATTCAGGCACTGCTGGTGCCGCACAAGTGCCCCTTGGCTAGAGGTCTGGCACTATCTTGGTTGTATATAAGCGACCAAGATAGTCAAAACAGCAACTGATAATGTTTGTTGTAATAGTAAAGTATGTTCTGGGAACTATGTAACCTTCTACTACTGTATGCAAATCTCAAAAATCCCATCAACAACTAAATGCCATTATACTTCAAAATACAGAAAAAAGGCACTACTTTAGTTTCTTTCACTTTAGGTGCAGTCATATTTGCAAAATCTTGTGGACAAATAAGGTCCTTTGTATGTTATCAAGAGAAGTTGTCTGTAGTGACGGATGCAGTAGAGTTTAAAAGTTTACACCCCCCTTTTAGAATCAGCAAAATATTAATTATTTTACCAAAATGCATGTTATTGTTTATTTAGTACTGCCCTGAATATACATAATAGTCCACAAGAGAAAATAATACTTGAATTTCTAAAAATGATCATGTTCAAAAGGTGATTCTTAATACTGTGTTGTTATCCACAGTCTTCTTTTTTGGTTAGTGATAGTGGTTCACGAGTCCCTAGTTTATCCTGAACAGTTAAACTCTTTCTTTGACGGTAGGTGGTGCTTAAAGAAAAGTGGAAATACAGAATATGCAAGGGCAAAATTCAAGCAGTATTTTTATTTGCTGTGCTATTCACCGTTGCTTCGCAAAATAGTCTTTTCATGGATGCCACTAAGTCTAATTAATCTAATCTTATCTAAATTATCTACCCATTTGTTTTATTACCTGTCCCAGATGCATGACTTTCTCTGTGGAGCACGACATTATAACCAAGTTAATGGGCAAAACTGTGTATTCCAAAAGACATTTTCACATCATCACAGAATGGTTATGTCATGTAAAGCTATGAATTAATGGCAATTTCCCTTTTTTGCTTCTGGTAGGGTTTCTGTGCGTATTTGGAGCAGTGTTTTACAGATCTGAAGCAGAGGGGAGTGGTGATCGGGTTCGATGCTCGCGCTCACCCACCTAGTGGCGGCAGCAGCAAAAGATTCGCCTGTCTTGCAGCTTCTGTCTTTATCAGCCGAGGCGTCCCAGTCTACCTCTTCAGTGACATCACACCCACTCCATATGTGGTACCTTTGAACCTGCTGTACTTACACACAGAGAGAGAGTTCAGATGTATTACTAGTTCGAATGCGTTAGAGCCATGGTACTGTGGTAGAGCATGGCACATTAGCACCAATGTAGGGGTGTACGTTCAGTAACCATAAACCTACTACTTTAATTACTTGATCATGCCTTGGCACAGAAATGGTATAACCATGGCATGATTACCATAATAATTTCTATGCGACATATTCAAAGATATAGTAACATTATCCAGATATTTTCTGCTCGTTATTGAGAAGCGCTGTGTTTCTAAGATCTTTGACATTTGCAACTTGCTGCTACAAAGAACTGTCCACAAACCAACATTCAAACGCATGAGAGAGAATACAGAGAGGCACAACTGCACGTGAACACATTGTGAGACCGTTGCATAAGAGACTAGAGGGGTTCATGAAGATTCTTCACCAATCATCAACTTTTCTGTTCCCATGAGTGCACGGACACACTCTCACTCATTCTCTTATCACTCAACCTTTCCCTTTGAGCCTTCAAACAGCTTTCTCTCACTCGGTGTCCTCTTGGCCAAAAATATTTCGGTCACTGTTATCTAAAATGTATTTAGTCCAAAAAACACCGATTTAAAAATAAAACAATAATGTGATTTGAGAAGGAAACTGTTATGACATCCACATAACGTTCTATAGCCTATTCTTCATCTCTCCAAATCTGTAACTTTCTCAATTTTCAGTTAAGCATGGGTTCTGGGTAAAAATGTTGGCACAGTCAGAAAGCTGCCACAGCATGATCATGTGCGTCTTGCATGCACGGAGCACGTTTGTTCAGTCCTGTTTTTTTTTTTTGTATTGTTTTGGCCGTGTATTTTTATGTTGTGTCACATTTTTAATGTACATGATACATTGTTGCTACTCTTAATAAAAGATTCATACTATATAACTAATAACTAACTATGTTTGGTACGCACAAATATAAACTACTGTTTCAAAGTTTGGTTATAAGTTAAGAAATAAATACTTCACCAATTAAACTGATGCATTCAGTTTATCAAAAGTGACGGTAAAGACTTTTATACTTTTTACAAACATTTTGGATTTAAGTAAATGCTGTCTTTTTTACATTTTTATTTATTGAATGTATCATGGTATCCATAAAAATGAATAGTTCCCCCCAAAATTAATTGTCAACCAATGTTTCTTGGGGCTGATTGCTTTAATTTAGCAGAGAAATGAACATCTCTTTCCTTCTTTTCTTTTAGCCTTTTACCGTATCACATCTAGGACTGTGTGCCGGTATCATGGTAACAGCCTCCCATAATCCCAAACAAGATAATGGATACAAGGTATCATCTATTCCTACGTGAAATGTTTGATATGAAAGGATATAGCATGTTTGATATGACCCATTTCTCAATATGTGTGTGTTTAAGGTGTACTGGGCAAATGGAGCTCAGATCATTCCTCCTCATGATAAAGGCATCGCTACAGCTATTGAACACAACCTTGAGCCGTGGCCTAAATCATGGGACACAGACGGAGCTCTTCAGAATTCCCTACTCAATGACCCATACCAGGACATACACAGAGAATACTGCAAAACCATACAACGGCACTGCTTTCACAGGTACACTCAAAAAGATATGCCTGCAGAATTCCATTTAAATGATCTGATATTCATTAACAAGATCAACACTTTACTCTAGAACTCGCCTTTTAATAATTACTACTAAAGCAAGGCCATAATAAATCTGAATCAAGTCAGTGCTAATGGTTTTGCACATCTTGTGTTCTCACAGGGACCTGAATAAGAATTCAGATGTGAAGATTGTACATACCTCAGTTCATGGGGTGGGCCATATTTTTGTACAGGCTGCCTTTAAGGCCTTTGACCTTCATCCTCCATATGCCGTAGAACAGCAGAAAGATCCTGACCCGGAGTTCCCCACCGTTAAATACCCCAACCCTGAGGAGGGAGAGGGAGTCTTGGTACAGTAAACTGATACGCTCACACAAATGACATTAGAAGACGTTTAGTTTTTATGCTTTGCCAGGTGGACAGTAATCCATGTTTGTGTATGTAGACATTGTCCTTCGCGCTTGCAGATAAAGAGGGAGCAACTGTTATTCTGGCAAATGATCCTGATGCTGACCGACTAGCTATTGCAGAGAAGCAGGAGAGGTCAGTGTTGTTTGCCCTTTTGTGTTGATTTTCATTCAGTGTTACATTTTTTCTGAATAGCAATAATTTTTTCTGCAGTGGACAGTGGAGGGTGTTCTCAGGGAATGAGTTGGGTGCTTTACTCGGCTGGTGGATTTTCCAGTGCTGGAAGCTGCAGAATGGAGAGGGAAAAGCCTCCATTAAAGATGTCTACATGCTATCCAGCACAGTCTCCTCAAAAATCCTCCGTGCCATCGCTGTAAAAGAGGGCTTCCATTTTGAGGTACCTTTTACTTTTTTTTTACCCTATAAAGCATTGATCTCTAACGCAACTCCTGGAGGGCCACAGCTCTGCACATTTTTGCTCCAACCCTAGCAGGTATGATTTGGAGCTGGTTGGAGCTAAACTGTGCAGAGCTGTGGCCCTCCAGGAATTGAGTTTGAGACGAATGCCATAAAGTGTTGCGGTTGTTCTCGGTTCTCTATTCTCTTACCCAGTGGTTCTCAACCTTTTAACTTCCTTTGTCCAAGAATATATTTGAAGGCCTTTCTATCTGTAATCCTTCTTGTTGAAGTCCACTGCTCTTAACCCAAGGAAATAGTTCTACTTCGGACTGCTTTTGTGGTTCAGGTCCAGTGGTCATGAACATAATCTTACAATTCAGTTTTAAGCATTTCTTTGGCTAGAAATTATTCTTTGCATGCTCACATAAAATGATTTTTAAAAACCGTGCATCTGTCTTTTACAGGAAACATTAACCGGCTTTAAATGGATGGGAAATAGAGCCAAAGAGCTGATGGACCAGGGAAGGACTGTTCTGTTTGCTTTTGAAGAAGCTATTGGTACAGTGGCACCCACACTGCAAGATACCATTATGATTCAACTAGTTTTTATTAATCACAGCATCATAACTGTATTAAAATGGAAAAAAAGTGACAGTGGCTCAGAAAGCTTTAATATTTTATTGGTTGCCCTTTTGTTGTAGGTTACATGTGTTCTCCTGCAGTTTTGGACAAAGATGGTGTGAGTGCGGCTGCCATTGCTGGCGAGTTCGTCTCTTACCTGGCTTCTAAAAATATAACTCTGTCACAGCAACTCAAATCCATTTATGAGGAGTATGTCACAAAACCTTCGGCATTGACGTCTTGAATAATTTATGTTCTGAATCTTAATCATAGTCTTTTTTTTTTAGGTATGGTTATCATATTTCCAAGAATTCCTACTTTATCTGTCACAACCAAGACACTATTAAACAGATGTTTGAGCATCTTCGGAACTTTGACGGGGAGAATTCGTACCCTAAAGAGTGCGGGGGCTTTGGCATCACAGCAGTCAGAGACCTAACGACTGGCTATGACAGCAACCAGCCAGACAACAAGGCCGTGCGTAGCCCATAATGATTAGAATTATTGTGATAGTTGATCTTATTTAAGGACGTCTTATCCTATATCTGAGTGTCATTTGATATTATTCACAGATTCTGCCCACCAGTAAAAGCAGTCAGATGATCACCTTCACCTTTGCTAACGGGGGCGTGGCTACAATAAGGACCAGTGGAACAGAGCCTAAAATCAAATATTACACAGAGCTATGTGCTGCACCAGGAAACAGGTTTGAGACTGCTTCATTATTCCAGACTATCTCGAAAGGCTCAATTTTGAAATAAGATTTATTATGTGTAGAATTATTTATTATTATTTAATGCAAACATATGATTGCAGAGGTAATGTTTCTTTAATTTAGTTTACTTTTTTATAAATTACATTTTTATGTTATTTAATTTCTAAAAATTGACAAATCAATGTATTATTACTATTGCATTTTCTACATGATTAATAATAATACATTACATACATGCAAATCTAATACACATATAATTATATAGTAATAGTAATATAGTAATATAGAATTATTATTCTTATGTATAACATGAATCATTATTATTTTATACTATTCTATAGTAATATTCATTGTGACTACAATAATATATAACATTAAATTGTATATTACTTTAGTTGTGTGTGCACCTGTATGTGTGTGTGTAAAATTATCATTATTATGAAGAAATCTTTTTAATATTACAGTATAGTTGCAATAGTGATACATTTCTTTGATTTGTTTTTTTTTTTATAAATTAAATATTTTAATAATATATTACATATAATTCTGTAAAAATTGCAAAATATTACTGTAGTATTTTATAGTATTATTATTAATTTTATTACAGTTGCCACTTTTTAAAAATATATAATAAGATAAGAATTTTGATGTCACATACAGCATATCTTTATTAACTTTATTTATAAATTATTATCAAGTTAATAAAACAAATTAATTTAAGGTAAGGGTTTTCTATGCAGACAGAAATTCGATCTGCGTGCTGTACTTTGAAATAAAAGTAAAAGCAGTATGTTAGTATGCTAATAGAGCCTTAACCATAATCCTTGCACATACATAGCTCATAATCATGTCAAAACTATTTTTCTTTCTGTCTTTTCTCTAGTGATCTTAATCAGCTGAAAACTGAATTGGATAACTTGGTTGATGCCATTGTAGAAAATTTCTACCAACCAGAGAAAAACAACCTGACTCCTCGACCAGAGTGAGAGACACTATCAAGACTTGATCTAATTCTGCTACTAGTCTTACCATAACCACTCTTATTAAATCTTGCATCTTCTGGGTCTTAATCTAAAGAGGTTTTCTCTGAACCTTCTTACTTTTTAATGCAGGAAATGTAGATTGGTGCCACATGAACAAACCTCCTGCCTTTTTCATTTTTGCACTTTTAAATATTTTCAGTCTACAATGTTATCGGATGAAATAATATATGAACGATTTTTTTTTCTTTTTGCCTTTTTTGACTTACAGTAGTGAACAATGAATGTACTAATGTTGCAAAGAAAGTGTGTTTAAATTAACATAAAGCAGACATATTAGTTGAGTTGATTGACAGAAATTATTCCATATTGCTGGAGCAGAGGACAATATCTAGTTACAGTTTAATTCAGCCAACCAAATAACCTCAGAAAAGCCGGCTCATGTCATTTTATACCAGCTATGCTCAAATCCAGATAGAGGGACCCAACAGCCTTACTGTAGAAAAAAAAAATCTACATTTTAGTTTTTAATATTTACATGATTCCATTGGATCTTTATTCAGTCATCTTTGTTCAGTGACATGTAACTGTTTGATTACATGCAATTTGTTTGTAAATGTTTATTTACATTTTGAATATCAAACTCAGACAGTTTGATAATTCATTCAGCACTTTCACTTGAGATACTGGGAACATATTTGACATTTGGACGGAAAATAAAAGTATTCCTTGAATAGATTAGTGTTTGTGACCAACCACATTTCTTGTGTTAAAGCGGCTTGTTTTTTAGACATCTCATTTTGGCAAAAAGTTGTTACACTGAGATTTAACAGAGCATATGCCTTACTACAAACTCCAAAGTGGACCATGTCATCTAATGTAAGGCTGACTAGCCAAAACACCAGATACATTAAAATGCCTGTTGACTTCTTTTTCAGGTAAAATGATTTATGTTTCAGGTGCTCTTCAGTTTAATACTTGTCTCACAATGCTGTTTTCCCCTCTACTTTGAAACAATAAACAGCAAGTGGTAACAGCAAAATGGTCTTTTGTCTGTGTGGACGTGTGCGGTAGAAATATTGAAAAAATAAATAAAATGGACCTTATATAACCAATGAAACAAATACATTTTACTCCTTGATTAAACATGTTCGTCCAACATTTACTGTCCATTTTTAAAAGTCACTCAATGGGTCCTGAGGTTTGACTATGAAAGCGGGAAATTGCATGTATGCAACTCTGGAGTCATGAGTCATATCACATGTGTATAATAAGATAATAAGATAATGTGTATTAAATAAGATGTCCCCATTGTATAGGTCAAATTGATAGATTTTTCTTTTATGGATATTAGGATATTAAGTATATCATGTTCCATGAAGATATTTTGTCATTTTCCTTTCTTTAAATATATAATTACTTATTTCATGATTCATAAATATAACTTAATTTCATTGCTAAGAACTTCATTCACAACTTTAAAGGCAATTTTCTCAATATTTAGTTTTTTTGCACCCTTAGATTCTAGATGTTCAAATAGTTGTATCTCAGCTAAATATTGACAAACCATACATCAATAGAAAACTTATTTATTCAGAATTCAGTTGATGTATACATTTTATTAAAACAAATGACCCTTATGACTGGTTTTATGGTCCAGGGTCACATATCATCTGTTTAATTCCAGCAGAGGGTATAAATATAAAGATAAATCAAATTTGAATCAAACATTAATTTAACAAAAAAATCAAATTTGATATATCTTTATAATTTGTTGCCTGTTATTTATTTTGGTAACACATAACAGATAGACTTAATTATTTAGACTTGTTATTTTTTGACCAGTGAAATTCTATAGGCTACTATTAGTCTGTAATTGTTCAGGCAAATATGTTTGTGTAGCCTGATTGTTTATGTACATTGCGACAAATGTCCCCATAAGCAGGCTATAGTAAAACCTGAAAATGTTTGACATTGAGGGGTCCCATGAGGGAGAAAATGATGAATAATAGTGAATTGATGATTGATGATGATGGTTGTTGGGGGATAGAAAATATCGTTAGTATGTATAAAAACAATAGTCTATGGGAAGTCCCCACAATTCACAGAAACAAACGTATGTGTATGTCTGCTCGCAGTGGTTTCTGTAATAAGTAAGGAATAATTGACGACGGGCCGTTGAATTATTAGAAAAATAATCGTGGCCGTTACACCTCGGGTGTGCATTATTTTTCTAATAATTCAACGGTCCGGAGTCAATTATTCCGCTTAGACTACGGTTGCCACACATCAAGACA
>JAUMHP010000039.1:2680581-2697177 GCA_032361065.1 Enteromius trimaculatus | reverse complement strand
ATCAGGGCTCCCAATTGAATGACCCCAGTCTGTCGTCACGACATAACGTCATAGTGACTGACAGACAAGGGAACTCACCATATTCATCGATTAAAGGTAAAAATGAACAATGATCACTGAATGGTTTTTCTGGAGTAAATGTGATCCTACACGTGACATTGTTTACAAGCTGTATTTTGATGTCTACCCAGCCTACCCACAGTTGAAAGAATGATTGAGCTACTACAAGAGACACATTCCGATAAGTTGTACTGTATCTTTCAACACACTTTCTGATGTTCATTCGTATTCATACACGTTTGAACCTAGGCGACTTCCCCACACTAAAGAGCACCAAAACAGTATTTATTGGTTAGAATTCGTAATAAAAAAAATTGGCACAATTTAAATGCCGAGACTTTTTTTCCCTATCAAAAGTAACAGAACACAAAGCCCATTGTGATTTATTGGATTGGAGGCACAACTAAATCAATCACCTAAAAACAGCATCTACAATTCTTTGAGATTTAAGAATGATTATTGGTTCATAAAAATGAAAATCAATCAGTCAATATTTTGAACCCAGACCCAGCCCTGCTGTTTAAGCATATGGTGTGCTGATCTGAAGCAGATGAGATCAGTTTCATCCAGGATTTCAGGTGTACTTTGTCATCCAGGCATGCTCATACCAACGCTGGGCAAGCAAATAAAGCAAATCCCTGGCACAGCCCAAATGGTCTTTAAATCATATCTGCGGTTGGGTTCTTTCGGCACTCTTGTGCTTTTGTCTATCTCGTACACTCCTCTGTTTCCTGCCTTTTTCATTGTGTGTCAGCTCAAATATGATATTAAAGGAACTCTCCACACCCACCTTTGGTTTATTAGACCATTGTTTGATGTTCTTACTCATTCTATCTATTTCTCTCCTGTTCTGTTTATCTCTTTTTCTCTCTAGGGCAGTAATATTGAGAAGCCCCACCCAGAGACACTCTAGCTCTCCCAAATGCTGAAGAACCATGTGGTATTCAGATTCCACTAAGACCATTTAAGACATTAGTGCTTATTATTCACTGGGAGTTTTCTTTCTTTGGCATGATGGCTATTTATTTTGGGTAGCACAAAAATGTTTTAAGCACAGCGGATTAGGATGAGATCACTTTCTTTTGTGTATTTCCAATATGTGAGGTGTTTTTGGATTTTGGAGTTTTAGAATTCTATTAGAATTATAGAATTACATGCAAAATGCATTGATATTGTGGCACATCCAATTTGAATTTGTGTATTGTAAACTTTTTGGAAACTTACACCACAGTTAAAGACACTTTTTCCAAATCTGCATGCCTTTCTTTTAGAAGAACGTTTCGGTGCAAAACAATTTTGGGTGTCATTGACTTCCATGTTTTTCTCCAAACTTTGGAAGTCAATGGGACCTGAAATTAGCAAATTTGTAGCTACTTGTATTTATGTTACTCATTGAAACTCTTGAGTAAATGTCTTAATTTGTTCATTTAAGTTGCTATTTCGATGCCATTTAAAACCTGGTGTAAGTGTCTAAATACTTTTTGGGTCATTGTGTTTCCAACAGCAGTGGTAGTCGCTCCTAAATTGATTACATCTTGTCCACGTCAGACCTTTATAGTTGTTTCGTTTAAACAAATCTTTAAACTACTCAAGATAGACGGATCACAGATCAAAGCTGAAGTATTTACAAAGTACATAAGTGGACTTCGCTGCTTGAATGAAGAATCCACAGAACAATGAAAGATGATAACGATTATTCCAGTACATTCTTGTTGCATTGTGTTACTGCTGCTCCTGATGTTTATTCAACAGTGTTTGACACAGATTTCACGGGCCCTGTTAACCATGGGCTCTCAGTTTGCATAGCCTAGCAACGGCCTCAGTTTCCTGCCTTTGTACACTGTGTCATTTCCCCTACTTCACCTTGGAAAAACGTACAAGCAGAGGCAAACACAAACCCCTCTTGTCGTTTGACCAAGAAAATTGTATATGGCGTAAGGATTTTGCATGAATGCCAAAAACATCTGGTTAACTCGTTCAGTAGATCCTCTGTTGTTTGTTTCTGCTCACACAACTCAATTGTTTAGTTCCATCGCTCATGTTTTGAGATAAAACGTACTCACAGTGACAAATTATAGGTGATTTTGCATGTTTTAATAATCCATGTTGGGAAAAAAGTCCAGAAAAGCAGCATGGAAGTGAGTTATCATAATGCACAGCCAAATACATACCAAGGTATGCAATGCATTCTGGGTAATGCGTTTTTCTTGTTTAAGACAGCTCCAATCCTATTGTCTTGCAGCACTCAAGGTACATAAGGATGTAAATCTCGTTCTCATTAGAGTGTTTATTTGAACAATAACAATAATTTGTATATACGTTATTTAGTTGACTGGTCTGGATAGTAGCTCTTTGCTGTCTGTATGGCCAAGTGTTTTCTAGTATTTCATCTTGATATGCTCTACTTCACAATAATTATGATGCATGATGACTGAAGCACTTTACCTTTACATAAATAAGTACGAAACTCTTTAATATGCTTTTACTGTAGAGAGATAAGAAGTCTCAAAAGCTGCGCTCTGGTAAGCTGTTGGAGAAAATTTTGAAGGGCTAATAAACGTCTCCAGCAGGAATGTGTGACTACCTTTTATGGGCATTGAAATCAAAAGCCTGTTTTTTTTCTATCATTTTTTTGCAGCAAAGTGGTTTACTTTACTTTAATGTGATTTAAATAAGGGGGATTTCTAAAGGTGGGAAGGTTAAACAGAGATAAAAAATGCTTTATCTTCTCTCATTCTAGGACCGTTTTAAAAGCAGTAGCAAAAGCAGGGGTTCCTTTTCCTGAATGGTGCTGATGTCACTGAGTATCACCTCTCTGTGAAGCAGTACTGAGGTGAGAATGTGAGGGGTCAGAATCTGGCTCTTGTTACGTTTTAGATCTTTTTTGTTTTTTTGGCATCTCCATCAGTTTTTTCCACCCATCCGTCTTTAGGATCAAAGAAAATAGTAGATATTTGACCTCAAAAGACAGCACATCTCTCCAGTCCTGTACTGCATGATACATTCCACTGGTGGTGACACAGAAATGTCAGAATTAGCCCAATTCTTAGCTTAACTTTTAACCTTTTGACCCCTGGCACACCCACATAACCTATAACCTTGATTTTCAGAGCTACTTTCCAGCAGAAGCAATATCCAAAAAATGTACACCTTATATTAGTTAATTCATATTTCATATTTCGTTATGTTTGCTGCTCTTGCTTTTTATTTACAAAGAGCTAATTAAAGGATTGTTCAATCTACCCCCGGTTTCACAGACAAGGCTTAAGCATAGTCCTAGACTAAAATGTAAATCTTGTTTTAATGTTTCAGCTATAAAAAAACTTTCACTGACAGATCTTTAAACATGTCAGTGCCTTTGTTTTGTCTTAAAAGGTTAGTTCACCCAAAAATGGGTTAAAACAGTCCATGTGACATCAGTGGCTCAACCTCACTTTTGTGATGCTAGGAGAATATGTTTAAGCACAAATAAAACAAAAATAACATAAGTTACTGTTCTCCTGTGACTTAACTTCTTCCACCATGCTCAACGCACTGTATATGCAAGCTTTAACTTATTTTACGTATTCAGCCTTGTTTACATCCGGGTGAAAGCATGCGCATGTGCGTAATCTGCGGCTGTTTGCGCCTAGAAGACAGTGTACGCTTTACCTACTCGGACCTTTGAGGCTCGTTCAGCAAAATGAACAAATCTTTTTTCGAGTTATCCCGTTCATTTTAGCAATGTATATAATTAAAGCAAAATAAGCAAAATAAATATAATTAAAATGTTACCTGTTAGCTCTCTAACACATCTACTGCTTACACCAACGTTGATCACGCAACAAACAAAACAAAACTATAATGCTATAAGAAACAGAAAAGATTAATTCATTGTTTACCTGGGTCTTTAATTTATGATTCGCTCACCTCGCCTCTTATCTGACATGTTTTTGGGTTTGTGTCATTCATTCATCACGTCACAGCCCCATAAGCTTAACCTATGCAGCCTGAGCTGGAAACAGAATTGATTAGTTCATCTCTCGAGTCGTTCATTCTTATGTTATGTGATGTGACAGCACTGGATATTGAAATTAGTTACTTGAAAACTAGGAATTATTTAGATAATTTGTAAATATGATTCAACATAGAACAAATGGAATTTAACATTAGTATTTGACTGAGGCACTGAGCCAATGTGACATAAAAACGAACGAAGATTAACTAATCAATTATTTTTACGCCTGCGTTGGTTAAGCTTATGGGGCTGTGACCTGATTAACGAACCACTTGAAAAACTCGAAACAGGTGAATCAATAATTCCAATACAGAAACTATAGGATGTTGTGCAAATGCGCATGCGAGACTTAACGTATCACTTCCACGAGACGACTTGTTCTTCCCAAGTCACAGTAAAGATTCGTTCAAAATGAACGAATCGCTCTAGAACAACCCATCACTAACGCTTACACAGTAAAATTCTCGAATTTGGCCGATATTATGTTTTTTTTTTGTTTTCTTTGCACACAAAAAAAATGCTTGTATCATCGCAAAAAGCCGCTGAAGCCACTATTTTACCAGTGTTTTCACCACGTTTCTGGATCTGGGATGATTTCAGTTGTATTGCTGTCTATGGAGGCACAGATGGCTCTCTGATATCATCAAAAATATCTTAATTTGTGTTCTGAAGATGAACGAAGGTCTTAAGGGTTTGGAACAAAATGAGAGTGAGTAATTAATTACATAATTGTCATTTTTGTGTGAACTAACCCTTGAAGATCCACGCCAGTAATGATTTTTTGATATTTCTCACAGATTGAGTTTGTGATTATACAATTTTCATTTTTGGGTGACCAATTGTATTAGTATTTTTCCATAAAAATTACACAACATTTATATAACGTTAGCTTTCTTAGTTAAGGTTTTTCCCAAAACTGTCCCAGTCAGTATAACCTTTTCCTTAAAAGGTATTTGAATGAATTTGGCCTGCTTGATTGCTAACAAGCGTATAAAGTATAGACCTTTAGCATTAATTCATGGCCGTGCTTGGCTTGTTTTGGCATTACACAACACAATCATTTCCCTTCCCCTGAGACTGATTCACTAGAGAGCTGGTCCATGCTTGCTGAAAGAATGCACCTCATGGAATGCCGGTCTTTGTATCACTGTAACTTTCGAGCCAAGTATCATGAACAATACGAACTGTCACAGACTTGTTTGGATGTTACTTAGTTGCGCCTTGAAACACTTAAGCCTGAGGATTGGAGCTGTATTGAATTAAAGGGATAAGATAATATGAAAGCACTTATAATTTACTGTTTCTTTTCTGTATACGAACCTGACGTCAGGGGCATTCATGTAACATACGTCGGCTTTGTGAAAACCAAATCCTATTGTTTCTGCTCTTACGGTTGCCTTGGTTTGCCAGGTCTCGGTGATGCTAAAGTCTGTACATGTAAACATCTTTATATTTTCCTTTTCAGTTCTCTGAAACTGAACACCGTTTATTCCATGGAATGAATTGGTAACAGCATGTCCTAGTGTTTTCACAAACATGCTGCACTGATAAGTCTGTGGCTCTGGGATTCTTCGAGTCTGAGGTAATGGAGTAAATGCAGAAATGTATGGGGCAATCATTTCAGCTGGCGTGTTTGCACCCTCGCTGGGACTCGCAGTGTAAGGTGATCAGGCAGGTTATGCTAATGGCTTATGTACATTTACATGAACTGCTGTGAAACAAAATCATATGCAGTGTTTGTGCAATGTTTGCTATCCTGTTTTGCATCTTCACAGAAACCTTCAGTGTTTATATATGATAATGCGAAGACTGCGTGAAACTCACAAAGAACGTGTTTCAGTTCTATTACCCCAAAACCAAAATTCTATTTAGTTCTTTACCTTTCCGTATTTTGTTTTCATAAAAATAATATTTGTATTTGTTTATATGTATGTTTTGTACGTTTTTTGTTAATAGTACCTTTTTAGCTTATAATTCAAAAAATATAATTTTATATTCAATTTATGTTATATAAAAAAAGACAACAAAGATGTTTATTTGTTTGTTTTCCATTTTTGTTAACACTATGCATGGTCTTAAGTTAAAGAGTTTTTGTTTTTTAATATTTCTTTTTGTTTGAAAACTTTGAGTTAAAACGTTTTTGTTTTGTTTTGTTCTACTTAGTTTTTTGTGTTGTTTCTGTTGTTAAAATATGAAGTATACGTGTGTATTTATTTATAAATAATTAATATACACAGAACACATACATATTTGACGTTTATTTTAGATGTGATTAATCGCTTGACAGCACATCTAACATGATTAGAAGCACTATTGCTGATTTAATTTCAACCATGCCTTTAATGTTTGCAACTAATGCTTACTATTTTGTGACTTTTTTTTAATCTTATGACTTGAAGATGAGGTTATGCATACTGTACATTGTTTTCTATAGCTCTTGTGCTAGAGTTAATGTGAAAATGGGAAAACCTGCTTTGCTGCTTCCGTCAGCAGGCTGTAACATTTATCTTGAAAGATTTTTGTCATGCTAACATAGTCAACTGCCTTCATCGCAACACAACAGCTTGCAGCCATGTTGTTGTTGTGCAGATCAAAGCACAACAGCATTGACATTCATACACTTGTCTTGTATTCGAACGAGCACAGAGTGTTTGCCCGAGACTCATCTGTTGGTTTCAGATCATAAATCTGATAGCACTGAAATAAAGAGGATACTGTTTATATAAAACACCTCCTCGAGCAACAGCACCAGTTTATTCCCGTTGCCATGCTAACGCTTTGGTAAACGGCAGCAGTGTGGAAAGACTAACAGTTGTGTGAAGTGGGTTCACCGGGCACTGGGTGAAAAGATCCACCAGCAGCTTGTTTCTTGCTGTGGTTAAATGGTGTAATAGTACGAGAAAACTGCTGTAATTTGTGATTATTTATGTGATTTCACATTTGTATTTTTGCAGAAATGCAACGGTTGCCATAATTTCCATTAGGTTTTAATGATAGTTTGTGGGACAGGTTAGATAGTTGGCTAAAACGTTCCATGAGCAAACCTCACTCTTTTTTGGCCTGTATAATGTTATAAAGAATAAAACATTTTTGAACCCCTCTGAGCTCACGAAATACACTTTGTTTTAAACTTTCTTTTAAAAATCTATCTTCCTTTTTTGTTCCACAGATGAAAAAATCTATCTTTTTATACAAATGGAAAACCGACATCTTTAAATGACTTCTTGGTCATGTTTTCGGTCTCAGAAGAGAATCCTGCATCATGTGGAAGGAGTTTCCCAACTTCACCTCTCTCCCAGACAGCTTGGGTGGGTTCATCTGCTGCGCTAATGACAATACATTGAGCAAGCCATGCTTTACCCAATTTCATTAGCTAATCTCGCTCTTTTTCTATCTTCCTCTTTCTGACTGTTTTGCTCTCTTTAGTTGCAGTCTAAACTGAAGACACACATGGGCCTTTCAAACCACTTCTGGAAAATTCCTTTCCCCTCCGTCTTTGCTTTAGGGAGGATACACTCATTTAACTCCCACTTATATCTGTGTGCCCGCCCTCACGTAGGTTGTATGCCCTGTGGGCATCTGTGGACTGAGGGGTGTGCCAGGGCAGAGCTTTCTCAATGAGATTCTTCAATACACAGTTAATGATACATTACAATAAAAGAAGTCTTTTATGTGCCACTAAGCTACATTTATTTGATCAAAATGTAATAAAACAGAAGTATTAATACAATTTAAACAACAGTTTTCTGTTTTGCCAATAGGGTTCAAAACAATGTTGGTCCTAAGTGACATTCATTGTATGAAGAAAACCATAAATACCAGAGTTTTCATTTTTGCTTGAACTATTTCTTCAAACTTCAGATTTTTTTTCCCCACATAACCCAAGATCCTCTATCTTCTTGGCCTCCAGAGTTCAGTCAAAGCTGGTTATCTTTCAAACAGACATATCAATGGCCAAGACCCCATTTTCTGCCAAACATTTGGGGTCTTTCCATGCAATAAATTTAGCAACTCACAATGAACTCCAAGGAGACAGGGGAGGAATGACATATTTGCGAATTCCCAAGTGTCCCTCGGCACTGCTTTCACTGTAAAACGGTCGCGGTTAGCTACTTCAGTCACACCTCTGTCTTCTGTTTACAACTCATCTGCTTGGAAAGAATTTATGTGTGTTGTATAAGAGAAACAGAATGAGTGAGAAAATGTGGGAGGCTGAAAAGATAGCGACCCGCCCTGATAAAACCTTTTTTAATATCTTCCAGATGATATCGCTATGCTGATGCTTGGTTTGAAAACAACCTCTGATTCATGTCAATGTATCCAGCTGGTGCGTGCCCTGTTGTTTTCATGTCATGTATCTGCATTTCCAAAATTCCACCAGACCTGGCCCTCTTAAATAAACAGTCAGCCGACAAAAGAAATATGTTGGTCATTAAAAAGAAAAAAGAAATGCATAAGAATAAAGTAGTTTTAAATAATTCAAACCTTTTTTTTTTATTTAAAACAAGAGAGAGAAAAAAAGTTTAAATAACTAAAAAGATGTAGTAAAAGCTGTAATATGATAAAGTATGTGTAAAAGTTGTAGCTGTAGGAAATGGGAGTATGCCAGGTGTCTCTTCCAGAACAATGTGCCATGCTTGGGCAGCAGCTTCATGTATAATGCGCTTATAGTGACTCATTCTCTCTTTCTGTACAGGCCGCTCCTATTCCCCGCAGGCGCAGTCTTCTCGTATTCACATTTAATGCAAATAGTCTTGCTATGCAGAGCAGTCTTTTTACATTTGTTTACAATGTAAAGAAACCTTGACTGTGTGTTTAAAAAGTGAGTGTGTTTACATGCTGATTAGGGATGAGTAAAAAAAAATATTTCTCGATTTTAATCTATTTTTATTTTTAGGAAATTATTCGTGTTTAATCCCAGCATTCGATCTGTCCTGTTTTCAGTTAATTTCCATGCTCGATTCATGCCCATTTTTTGTGTTCACATTCCAAATGTGACCATTGACTTAAGTTATGGGGTTATATTGATAGCAATAGCCAAAAATACAATTTATGGATCAAATTGATCAATTTTCTTTTTTTTTTTTATGCCAAAAATCATTAGGATATTAAGTAAAGAACATGTTCCATAAAGATATTTATGTAAATGTCCTACCAAAAATTATATTTTTGATTAGTAAGAACTTCAAAATTGTAAAGTTAATATTATAACTTTATTCTTATGAAAACTTGGTGTCATTTGTTTTTGTATACAAATCAGTTCATTTAATTTCCAATATTATTGTAATGTACCACCAACCGTATATTTTACACCATTAGCTGACAGATTTAGTTTTCTTGAGAAAAAATTGCTGTGTAATGTCAAATCAATTTTTGATAATACCCTTTTTCTTGCAAGCACAAAGTTGCAACAGAGTTATTTTTAATTGCACACTGAAATAAAAAGAAATCTAAGAATGCCGTTTTAAGCCTATAATGAGATTAAATCATAAATTCTTAAAATATGACTTTATACTTGTAACGGCACAAATTAGCGATTCTGAAAATAAAGTCACTTTGGGAATTCTCACACACAAAAAGGGGTTTGGAATTGGGAATACCCGTAGCCAACATATGGGTTGGATTTTTGGGAATTAAACAGTGTTGCTTTTGAAGTTTAAGCATCTTTGCAAAAACTAATCCCACCATGGTTATAAACAAAATACAAAAAGATGCATTTGTTGACAACTAGATATTGTAACCATATTGTGCATTCACAAAGTCATGACTTTGGCACCATCGTAAATGAAGAGTTTACCAAAAAATGTAAGCTGTCATAATTTACTCGCCCTCAAGTTGAGTTTATTTCTTTTGTCGAACATAAAAGATATTCTGAGAAATGTAATGTTTTTTGAGTAAACGATCAAACTTGTAATATAACAGCTATAGAAATGGGATCCCTACCTCTCAGTTATAACAGTGACTCAAAAACGTTTTTTTTTTTGTGATCTGAAGAATTTCTGATACATTTCTGATCCAATTTTATAATATAATCTTTGTTCTTTTCCCGTTCAGGTAGATGCCTCCCACCACCATCGAGTTAAAGAAGATTAATGACGCCACTTAAGCCTGCTACGCCTCATTGAAACATCCCTCAACCATCTTCCCATCTGCTGTTTTACCTGATAAACACATTGTGTAAGAAGCAAAGATGAGCTGCGTCAAAAGTCGATAGCTCTCGGTCAGAGCCACATGGTATAAGTGCACATCTCTCAAAGGAACCGTTTTCACATCTCCTGTCCAAAAAGACTTGCAGTTGTTTCCTCAAGCTACTGCGAGCTGAAGGACAATGCGAGCCAGAGGATGAGGGTGTGTTTAAGGCTTCGGGGGAAAGATTTATGCTCTCTGTCCCATTTGTATGGGCTTCCACTGACAGGAGGTGTTCCCCGCTCCAGAAGAAGAGTTCTCCCACTCAGCCGACCCACGTGGCCAGCAGGGATGTCCTCGGATAATTTTAGCCAGCTGACGTTGCTCTGTGTTCCTACCTTACATCTGTTCCTCCTTTTGTTCCTGATGTCTGTCGTTAACTGTATTGCTTTATCGTCTCCCGATTTTAATGTCAAACACATGTGCTTCTGCAAAGAACAAAGTCTTTTTAGAGAGGTTCATGTTAGAACCAGACCACAAGTCTCTGCTTTCCACAAGCATTCACTTTTGGACCTCATTGATATTCATTTTATGGGCTAAAACATAAAGAAATTCAACTGTTAATCATCACTTTAACAACATTGTTTCCCCACTAATTTTACCCTGGATACCTAATCTTTTCCTGTAATCTCATGATCTCAGATTCATTTCTGTATGTGGCACATCGGGGGAAAATCTCACCGAGAGCTCACATTCATCACAACTCCAACACATCCTGCCTGGAGTCCGCTGCAGGAAAGAGTGGGTCACCGCAGCATTATGTAATGGGCTCTTTGCTGTCATGGCAACGCTGTGGGAACTGGAGCTGTGTATATGTGTGGCGGGAGGCTGCGGCGTGTGTTGACAGAATGTTCCTCACGTTGGGTTCCTGGATGGGCCTGGCCATAGGCACTCCGTCAGGGAGTTCCCTCTCTGCCGCAATTCGGGTTTGGAGTTCTGCGCGGGTTTGTATTACTACGTTTCTGGTCACATCTACTTGTTTTTCCACAGGATCTCCAAGTTTTGTACAATATCCTGCTTGGAAAAGGGATGTTTTCTGAAAGATTATCAGGTGAGATCAGTGCAACAAAGGGCATGAAAAGTATGCGTACATTTAGTAATTTAGGAGACACTTTATCCTGAGTGACTTATAAATGAGGACAATAGTAATAAAAAAGAACAATATTGTCAATATAAACAACATACGTCATATATATAGACAGGGTGCGATTTGTTGGGGGAGGGGGGCTCTGGTCTATGCATCCCTGCCTCAGCTGTATTTTTTTATCCCAGGTTATGAAATGATTCGTGAAACGCTCTGAAGGCCCGTTTCGCTATACGCGATCCGATTGGAGAACTTTGAATATTTTTTGCGACGCAATGGTCTAACTGAATGAGTTTTAAAAAGCGCCGTTGATACATTTTCCATTTCATGAAATGACTTATACTTAGAGCTGGGCGATATATATTGAACGATATATCATGCGCATCTCGTCAGTGAAGCCGGTTCTTTGATTAGCGCTAAATCTTCGTCAGCTGTTTTTAAATGCAGCGCCAGTTTATGAACAGAGCCGTAGATCATTGAGAAGCTACGCGTTGAGTTTCGCGGGTGATTCAGTGGCGCGGCTTCTCCGTGATCTACGGCTCTGTTTATAAGCTGACGTTCCTTTTAAAAACAGCTGTTGGAGATTGATCGCTAATTAAAGAACCGGCTTTACTGACGAGATGCGCATAATATATCGTTCAATATATATCGCCCAGCCCTACTTATACTTGCCTAAAAATATTGTTTTCTCATGAGATCATTTATCGTGATTTAAGTATTCCCCCCTCTCTGCTTTTTTCACAATTTTTTTCTGTTTTTTTTTCGCACCCTGTATATATTCAGTATATATATATATAGTCTATAAGTAGATAGAAATGGAAATAGAATAGACAGTGTAAGTGTTGGTGGATTAAGCTTTTTATATATAATAAATAAAAAGAAAACAAGTAGATATGAATAGAAATAGAATAGATCAGTTGTGTTAGAGGGTTAAGTTCTTGAATTGAACAGTAATTTCTGTTTACTGGATACACTGGATTTCACTGGAAACACAAAGTAAACACAACTACTGTTGACCAATGTGCTGTATAAAGTAAAGTAACCATTAACAGAGTTAAAACAAAGTCACAAATAAAACTGCAAGACACAAAGCAAACTTCTGCCATTCATCTAGAATTTAGTTGCACGCTTTGCAATGCCCTAATTTATACAACCATCTGGGTTCCTGTTCATGTTACAGTTTTAGTCCAGGGCAAGACCCTTTAATCTTTGCCATCCACATACAAGCTTGAAGTCAAATGGCAGCATGTATTTGAGCAGACCCCTCTGTATCATTTGTGAGAGACGGGAATGTTATATTATGAGGCCAGTATGACTCACTGAACTTAAGTGAGGGATACAAAATGAAACACATTTTCCCTTGTGGTTTGTAGTTTGTTGGCATTAGAAATGATGGATGTAAAAAATTGAACTTGAAAACGGTTAAGGCTGTCACATGTCAGACAGTGTGTTTATAATGGCTTGTATCTGGTGTTAATGAGAACAGAGGTCTGATAAGGGACGTGTCCACTAGGTGAGCCCTTTCCTGATAAAGAAGGTACTGTCTGCATCCCTCTGAATCACCCGACCCTGTGTTTGTGTGTTTTTTATTGTATCCAGGCAAAGGCAGTCTGAAGTTTCCATCCTTCAGCTCAGAGCAGTACTTTCCTGAACTCCAGCCAGGAAAATGTGTGTCGGCTTGGCAGCTTGACTGTGGGAAGACTATGGGCAAAAACTGGTGGAGTTTTGCAGCAAAGGGCTTTATATAGCCTTACAGATCCTCGGGACTCCCTCTTTGATGTAGACTGAGGGATTGAGGTATCAGTAAAGGGATACTATTGAGCCATGAGTGAAAGTGAAAATGAGAGACATAAGAGGTTAAACACAAAATGTCTTATTAAGATGAGCTTATTACGTTTTAAAATGACTCCAGTGCATATAAACTGTAAAATAGACATTCTTTGGAGTATTTGTTTTTTTGTGATCCACTCATGTGAGTCCACTCATGAGTTTGACCCCCCGGGACCGATGGTCTGTGACCTTCAGATAAAACTTTAATTTCATGTTCAGCTGCACAAGGAAAACAAATGCTATTCCCCGGTCTCTGCTAATTACTACCGTCCCACTTCAGGAAGAAGTTTAGCCCTCTCCTCCTGTTTTCTCTGTTATCTGCTGTACATGACTTCCTGTATGAGCACTGAGGCAGGCCTGTCCACTCAGAGAGACAGAAGCAGAGAGAGACTCCCGTATCAGGTTCGGTGAGAGAGACATCATGAATGAGATGTATTCATAATGCTCATATTTTGTAATTGCACTAAACAAATCCTTTATGCATTAAATGGAAATACTAACTTTTGTTATGTATTAGTGTTAAATGCTAGTACTGTCATTAAAATAAAATCATTGTCATAAAAAAAATACTTTATTAAGTTGACATTGTAGCTTCAGTTTTATAATAATTTATAAAATAGATTTTTTTTTTTACAGTTATAACTAGGACTGTCATTAATATAATTGATTTGACTGATTTCTGACTTTTTCAAAAAGCAAAACAAACGGTAATGAAAAATGTTAAATATCTTATCTTGTAAATATATAAACATTAAAAAAGTTTTTTCTTTAAATTAATTGCAATTTTGTTTTTGTTTTTCTGAGCCAAAAATAAATATCACACATTTTCCCCTGATTAACTCAAACTGCCCACTAAAATGTCATTCAGTGTAACAATCTTGTCAGCCATATTTACAACAAAAATCTATTTATGACACATTAAAAAACAATTTACTATCACCCTAAATGCTATTTAGTTGTGCCACTATCCTAAGTTCTCATTTTTCAATAAGATTTTTACTTGTTTAAAACACAATAAAATGTAATATGATTCCTTATTCTTTTTTATATTTTAATATGTACAGGTCAATATATATAAAAAGTATATTTATAAAGCACTCTCTATTTTGTGATGTCCAAGCCATCTGTTCATAACAAAAAACACATTATTCCTTCAAACGTAAATCATTCTACAACAAATGGAGTCCAGATCCAGAGAAACAGAACACCTTAAAAAAAAAAAATAATCACAATTGAATGGCCATATTGTTAAGTCTGACTTTCAAACAAAACCAGTGTCACCGCAGTGCTCAGTGTCTTCTTAACAGATCACAGATGCTTGCTGGCATAGCTGCTCTGCTTTTGATTCATCATTGGTCACTGTACGTCCTCTGGGATACTCATGACAAAGAAAGTCCAAAGTTAGTGCCCGCCTTTAAATATGTAGAGTGTGATGATGCCATAGCAACTGAAACCTCCCTTTTCTCCTCAGTCACAGATTCGCCCAGCCTACCCCTGTGCTGGATGGCAGCACATCCGACCGGAGCCGTCTGCAAGGAAATGAGCAGATACTCAGACATTTGGCAACAGCTTAGAAACATTTGTGTTTCAAAGGTGATGCATTATGTGGAAAGAAACATAAGCACTGCACCAGTCAAATCAATTTTAAGGCAAATCGGTTACCTCAGCGGCCATTTTGGAAGGCAAGTGACGTAAAAGTGGAGATCTTTTCTACTTTAATGTCTCATATTATAATATTAATCAGAAATGTAGCTCAAATCATAATAAGCTAGCTGTGTGTTCTAAAGTAAAAAAAACTCTTTTAAAAAGATCATTGGCTCTTTAACTGAAAGGCGGGGCTTTCAGTCTTACAGCTGCTATATTTGTTGTGATTTTCCCATTCATTTTTCTACAAGTGGTCTATCTCCTCCCTTACGTTGTCTCTGATCAAACTAGGTTCCTAAAGCACCCTAAAAACTCCTTACATGGTTTTGGTGGAAACGTTAAACTCTGCTGAGCTGCTGATATGGACATGCTCCTGCCGTCACTGCAGAAAAAAAAACCTGAGGACTGTGTTTATAATTCCTCGCTTGAAAGTCCCTGCAGACCTTCATGTTTTGCTTGCAGAGCTCGCCATCAAGTTTAAGAGCTCTGGAGACATTTGGCTAAAATAAGACTCCAGCGAACTCGCTTCAGTCCGTTTACCCTAGTCATTTCAGTCCACTGATTCTTTGTATATATGAAAATATGTAGTTTTGCATATCCCCATTATCTGATTAATTATTCCTCAAACACCGTTTAACCCTTTAACAGTATTTAGTGTTAAATGACTGTGTAATCTTTTCAATTGAAGTTCATTTTTACAACACGTTTCGGTTAATTGGGCGTACTGAAAGGTATTTTTAGCCTTCATAAGAAGGCAGCCCGAGGCATGTGCTATGTGCAAGTGGATGTGATTTTCCATTAACTTGTTAAGACACAGCAGCGCCATTTTAACCACACGCCCTCAAAACCTGCAGACATTTCCACAAACCAAATATGGTCACTTTTCATTTTTGGTGACTAAATAATATCACTAAGCAGATTTAGATATGGTTCATTTCATTATGCAATACTCAGGTACGCTGTAATAAAAATGTTTTTTTTTTTTGTTTTTTTTACATGTTTTTTTAAACACATACAGAATTAATTTAATGTTATAATATAGTTTTATATTTTAATATATAATATTTAATTTGAATGATTGAATTGATAATCTGAATGTATTAATTATTATAATTTTATATTGTAATAATATAAATAATATTGAATATAATATACTTTAAAATGTCCTGTCAGGGTTTCATCAAACTGAAATTCATCTTTGATGTTGACAAAGCCCTTTAATTAAAAAGAGAGAAAGTTGTTTTATTTAAGGAAGTTTATCCACTGCTATTTACACTAAATGCAAATAGCAGTGGATTCTATTTACACTGTGCAAATAGCAGTATTTTCTTAGAAATTTGGTATTTTAGTACAATAGCTATATTTGCACTATGTTAAAATAGCAGGATTCTAGTGTCAATTATCCGCACCTCAGAATTGTAGTACGTTTTAAAACAGTATGTAATAATGTATTGAGTGTAAATGTACATTTTTAATTAAATTAGTAAATGAATGCCACCTTATTGGTACAATATAAGAACTAAGCCTACCCAATACTTTTTCAGCTTTTCGATTGTTTCCTTGATTTTTAATGAAAGTAAAAGCCTTTCTGATGTGATATGAAATTTAAAAAGGAAGATAAAAAGTTTTGGATGCGAACCTGATCGCGTCAAAAATGACTATTACCATCTACGCCACTTGTTATTATAGTCCACTATAATCTTTTGTAATAATAGGTGCGACTTGAACCGGCGCCGACGCCACGTGACGTTCACGTGTTGCATCAAAGTAACGCGAGAGCGTTTCGTGAACAGCC